>SNQJ01S0141290.1:2635-24879 GCA_010110895.2 Picea sitchensis
ATGGGATGCAGAAAAATAGGAGAGAAGTGTAACACTTTGTAAATATTAGTAAAAATAACTTGGAATGTGTGGAGTAAAAGGTTGAAATGTAGAATCTCCACACAGTAAAACTTTGAAAATAAATTAATTGTTGAAATAGCTTGTGGAGAAATAGTTCATGTGATGAGGGAGAGTGAAAATAAATTAAGTGTTGAAAAATCTTGTGGATAAATAATTCATGTGTTGAGGTAGATTACAATTCATGTGCAGAGAAAAGGTATATGGGAGGGAATCTATGCATAGGAGAGAATTTCCACACAAGGTAAGGAAAATGACTAAGTGTGAAAGTGTTAATTGAAGCAAAAGTAAAAATGGAAAGAAAAGTGACTAAGTATATAAGACAATCCAATGTGGAGAGATAGAAAATGGAAAATGATTAAGTATGGAAATGAAAAATGAAAATGGACTATATATGGAAAGTATAGAAATGAAGTGTGGAGTGTGAATATGAGTAAGGAAATTAATGAGAGAGTAAGGAAAATGACATAGTATGGAGTATGGAGTATGGAGACTAAGGAAAATGATTAAGTATGAGAATAAGGGCTACAATTTGAGGAATGCAGAGGATAAAATGGAGGTTGTGGATTGATGGTACATGTGGAGGAATGAGAGTGTTGGTTTATCCACATGGGTTTTAACTCATAAATTGGCTAAGTATGGGACAATAGATGAGTATGGGAAAGTATTATAGAGAGGACATGATAAATGACTAAGTGTTGGGGTATGTCAAAAGATGGAGAAAATTGGCAATATCAGGCATATGACCTTTGTTTTCATTTCGTAAAATGTTGGATGAAGATGACACATAGGGATATTCAATGACAATATGGAAACAAGAAATCTCCTTATTTTTAGTATATTTTTATTTTCTTCTCTTTTGTTCAAAAGAGAAACCATCCCCATTGGCCTTTCATGAAGAAGACTTGCAATACTGAAATTGATTTTGAATTCTTAAAACTTGTTGGGTCTTCATGATCAATAGGTGGAGGTTAATTGGAAATTTCCAAATTTTAAAAATGTGGACTCCATTTGAAAGATTTATAGGTTCAAATGTGCACCCCAATCACCTAATTTATGGGTGTTAGGAAAACACAACAACACCCCCATAATCCAACATGAGTGAACAAAATGATAATAATTTGGAAGGACTCAGATGACAAATTAATAGGACATACCACCAAGTACATCTCCAGCATGTTCCATATGGAATAACATGTGGTAGAGACCCTCTAAGAAATGATCAATAATGAAAATCGATGAAAAAGGAAAGGAATTCCACCAATGATGAAAATGGAACCCAAGGTACTACATGAATCCTAATGTGTGAATAAAAGTCTTGACGCTGAGCACAATGGAAACCACTCAGTAAGTGACCATTGATGAATGACATATGATGAGTGCAAGGTAACCTAACAATGATAAAAATAGGCCCAAGGTGATACTATAGGTTAAACGCTTATAGTAATGTGTCAGAGTAGATAAAATTTGACCCGCCAATGAGAAGTCAATGGAAACCTTCCACACCATCACAAGTAAATAAAAAAATTACTAATGATACTAAGACAAATTTGAAAACCGAGAAGGATAACATGGGTGGTCAAGAGACAACTGAGAAATGGATGACACGGGATAAAACATCCCTTGAACATAACCACAACACAATGGTGACTTGGGAATAATTTGACACAAAGTGAACAATGATATAAGTCCATGGTGCATGAAGCATCAATGAGTTCTCCATAATGACTAGAAGAGTAACCAGACAGATGAGTAAAAAATGCAGTTCAGGCTTCTTAAGGTCATACTAAACCCATACTAAAACCAACTTTTTGAGTGACTAACTCAAAAATTGGTGCTTTGTTCAAGGGTGACATGACCCAGAACAGTTGCCAACAAAAAATAGAGATATTGATTCTTCCCCCGCTTTCTTTTTTTTATAATATATAATTTTTTATTTTTCATATTATTAAATCCTGAAAAAGGAAAAAAGAATGTTATGTTACAATGGAGGAAACAAGTATCATAGGAAATCAATCTAGTTACAAGTGCGAGGAACATACCTATGAAATATGCAAGTAGGTTGTGCAGGATATGGACACTCTTGAGAATATTTCATGCAGGGATACAGCGTTATGGGTTACAAAGGAGACAAATGCAAAAGGAAGAATATTAAGAGAATGCAAGCAATAAGAAACAAAAGGAGAACTAAAACAAGCATTATGCTCAAAATCACGAGCATGGACATGTGATGCAATCAATGTAACTCTAAACATAAATGTGGGAGCCACATGGTTACTATCCATAAGAAGACCAAGAAAAAGTCATGTAGATTCAATGAGAAGTCATTGTGGGAATCAAAGGGCTCTTGAGCCTATGAAAATATTCATCATGGGTACCAAACTGCAATCAAGGTTCTAACTAGGGCACCCATTAAAGGTAGGCTCTACCACTCAAACTACAAAACTTTTTAAATGGAAAGAAGGTTTCATGTCACAAATCAGTGGGGTTGATATTAAGTAAAAATGAACCAAGAAACTGATAATGAAAAATTCAAGGAGGGAAAATATAAACGATGTGTTAGTTTCAAGATCATTACCTATCAAAACAAATCAAGGTGGAACAAAATCATGGAAAATGCCAAAGAAAAAGTATCCAAAGTCCTATATATATGACCAAAAACACTCATCCAGAAGTCAATAAATCCTTTGGTAACAATGTGTTCTCTATAATATGAAACTCCCATGCAGACATGTGAACACTCCCTCAGATATTCCCTTGGTATGAGATGGGCAATTGGATAGACAGTGATGCATATTTTCCTAGATATAATAGATTTAATCCTATTTACACTAGAAGTGAGAACGACATACCAAGTTTCTGGAAGTTGTCCTTATGTAACCTTGATTGATGCAGCTCCAAAGATATAGCTCCAACTCCCATGATCATCTTCCTACACATAAGGAGACAAAAACACCTAACTCAAACTGCTTCAAGCAATAGGAATAAAATCAATATAGATCTAATATACTCAAGGAAATATCAAATATACCATATGCAAATGAATGAACCATCATAGAAATGGGAAAACCATGTATATCTATATTAAACAGTGGAGAAACAATACATCAAATTTTGAGCTACATTAAGTCATGATTGCAGTTCTCCTTGGCGCTTTCTACAGACCTTCCTTATCCACAGCACAAGAAAGGTTGACCTGATGTGAAGAATAACTTTGTAGATGAACTCCTATGAAAATTACACAATATAATTTTACTTGTGATTCTTCCTTACTTTTCCCTTAGAATTCCTTCTCTATATAGATTGGTGGAAGAGGTTAGGGTAAGCTTCAATATTTATAGAAATCATGAGGAACTCAAAGTATAATATGATTTCATGAGTCTATATGGAAAGATAATAACTCACCCCAAAATTGATCTCCTTGAATGCATCGAAATAGAGGTGACATGGATGGTCGCGAGTTGTAGTGATGTAGCTCATGATTGGTCGTGTGCTTCTACTGGTACAACCAGCAACCAATCACACTATGCTAAGAATTTAGAGCATGACCTCCCTCAAAAACTATAAAATCCAAGATATAAAGGTGTGTCAAAGTTTGATATCATGAGTAGCCTCTCCATGTTCCTCTAGGGTGGAAACTATAGCTATAACATATGCCCCCTAACATTTGAGGTCAGGAGAGGAATGGATGGTTGAAACACATTACAATAACCCTGAACATGAGTTAGCATAAGTAAGGAGATGAATATAGAGAAACCAATGAGTACCTACATTAAGATGTCAACCAAACATATACAAATCATCCCTAAGGTAGTCATACCCATGCTTTGAACATAAACAAAGCATGGCCACCAACAAAATACACTACATATCCATGTAATGAAATGCAATATCATGGCCAAAAAAAAGTAAATAGTGGATCCATGTCATCAAAGATATCATATCCAAGATAAAATACAATGTGGATCTATGTCACAGTATATATCAGGAAGACATGGAGCACCAATGATAGTGCCCCCATATTCTTCAAACTACTTCTATAGTAGTGATATACTCCATCGCAACTTGGGAGGGGTAGAATAAATGAGTGATGTGCTTGTAGGCCCAAGGTCTTCGTCCCAACCCCGATGTTATGATTCTACATCATGTGAATATATGAGTTGATGTCGAGCATGGTATATATCATCTAACTATCGTCCATTGAGGTATACCATTAACATATGTGAGGGGACCCACCAATGATGAAAATGGACCTAGAGGTACATAATACAATATAGCAAGTGTGAATAGAGGATCTTATGTTGAACACTCATATAATCTGTTGATCATGAGGCAATGAGGTAAACCCATTATGGATAGCGAGGAAGCCTTCCGCTGAGGACTGCAAACTCCAAGGTACTAGATGGTTTCAAGATCCCTCACCTAGATAATTTGTTGAATTCAATAGGAAGAGATATATCAAAGGAGGGCCTTAATGTATCCCCCATAAATCAACATGAAACATACAATGAGATATTATGTGAAGAGATCGAATCACCAAATACAATTGATGCATGGATGGTCGACTCAGATGATCAACAAGACAATAGATGGCCAACTCAGGATTGACTTCCCTTGAACATATAGCACAACATAATGATGATCTAGAAGCATATACTCAAGAGTATTTTTGAAGCAGTGCAATAATACATGAGGAATTGAAGCACTCTCCATAAGTACTAGAAGAGTAACCAACCAGAGGAATATATGACATATTGATGGTATGCCTCCTAGGCAAGCTATAACCCAACTGTAAGGTAATGATGCAAATAGGTACCATGTTCAAGGGTGACATGATTGATAGCTACCACTTTTGAAAATGCATATTAATGGTAAAAATAAACCTTCACTCTTTTTTTTCTAAGTGTCTCCTTCAAAGTTTTACAAGGGAGAAAGAGAGATAAAATTGTGTTCTATAGTTTCTCTTTCGTATAGTTTTATGATTCCAAAAAAGAGGTAAAATTGTACTCATCAGGAATCCTTTTCATGGTTTAACCGTCATGAAAAAGATTTAAAAAAATTCTCGTCAAGAGATACCAAGTCACTCCAAGTGTCTTAACAACATGCATCTATGCTCCAAGCATGTGGAACCGACCTATGAAAAATGAATGCAACAGGGTACTAGCAAGTGAGGTCCACTCACAGCAGTAATGGTCTCCATTGGTATAGGGTCACAAAACATATTTAAGCTAATGCAAATGGTAAGAGTTCAAGTGTGACTGCAATGGTGGTAAGTGGGATCAAAGAAAATAGTAATGTAGCATTAAGCACCAAGACATAAGGAGAAAAGGAATATGACCATAAAGTAACATAAAAATGATGGGAAACCCTTTAGGATATGGCCAAAATAGATGTGAAGAATGAGGAATGAGGCTCAATTTTGATTCATGGTGTTTCTATACGAGGGATCCCGTCTCTACAAGGAATCACGGCATGAGAAATAGATGGAAAACAGGGTGCTAATTCGGGTGCCCGTGGAGGGTAGGCATTATCGTGCAAGTTACAATGTGAAAAAAGAGAATGAATAATTGTCGCAACCTGGAGGGATTGAACCTAAGGATTTGTGATGGCATAATGGACGGTTAATAATGTAAGAAGGAGTCACAGGAAAAAACATATCCTTATATGTTAGTTCGTAATACATACCTCAAGTTTAGTAGATGTCTCCAAGATGCCAAATAATATGACTAAAGTCCTATAAAAATGTCAACACTATATTCTTTTGTCAAAATTGTGCATTGGAAAGGAATTAAAAATATATAGAAATGATCCAAAATTGAAATAAATAGAAGGAAATAGTGTGAAAAAGGTTTTTTATGGACCAGAATAGGTTAAAAAGGGCCTTTTATGTTAAAACTGGTTTATTTTCACATTTATGGTGTGTAAAATTGGAAACTTTGGTGAAGACCCTCCAACCCTTTACATATTCTAGAGAAAATTGTGCAAGATTTAGTTGGCATAATTTGAAATTGTCAGCTCTAGGTAAATGCTTAGCCCCTTCTCTTTCAATTGGGTGATTTTTTAAATATTTTGAGCAGTTAAAAAAATTGGGAGGCCCCAAAATAACTCAGGTTGTGCGGTTGCAAGCTAGATGTGGTTAGATCATGACCGATCATGTGCTTCCAGTAAGGAATATGCAATGGGTCACACATTTTTTCATATTTAGGCATGAACATGCCCCAAAAATCTAGATCTACCTTAGCTTCTTCAAAATTGTTGGATTTTTCTTGATGGAAGATGTTTTTTGGATTTTGTATGTCATTCTTCCACCATGATCGAGTGGAAAGAGAAGGATAAAAAGGATGATGATTTATCCATATGGGATACCAGTGCATATTGGCAACTCTATTGGACTCTGGTTCATTGAAGTTATTTAGATGCCAAACCATGAGACCACAACCTCAGTTGTTGGAGATGTTGGTGACATTTTGAAGCCCCAACCAGCAATGCTTCGAAGTTGGCAAGAATAAAATGACTATTTAGGTAGAATATATCTACTTCATTACTAGTTTTTGATAGCATGGGGCATTGGTGAGTCTATCAGGTGGTCCAGGTGGATCCAACCTATCTATCAGTGACTACATTGCAGAGTATTTTCATCTAAGGGATAGGAATTCTAGTAACAAACTCCCTATCAGAGATTACATGGAACTTCCATTGTGGACGATCTTGTTCACTACTACCCAAGTAGAAATTTCTACTACGTCACATCTAGCCTCTAAAGGGAATATCTAGTATGCATTGGAATGCATCAACCCTACATTGTTTGACTAGTTCTTGGGTGTGCTAACTAATCTAAAGGATCAACTAACAAGATGCAGGATAGATCAGAAAAAATAGTTTGGGTATGGCTCAAATTTTGTTCCGTTCTTCTAGGAGAGAATCCCCATAATGAGGCCCCAATGCCCCAATTCACTGCACCATATGTATGGCCTAGGTACCCAAAAATAGTATGGTGGCCTAACTGCGTGACACGAGTCATGGGAGGTTGGGTGGAATGTCGACAATACCTATCTGGGTTAATGGTGGAACAATCAGATCATGGCCATCGAGGACTTCTTGTATGAGGGTAAAAACTTTCATCAAGATCCAAAGCTAGCACTACCCCTAAGGATAAATGGTTCCCTCCTGATAAGAATGAAAGACTCATGAATTTATTTATTTTAATTTTTTCAAATTTTATACTATTTTTGTATTTTTGAATATGCATTTTTTTTTGTTGATGTAGTATAACCAATAAAGGTTGTTGTCATGACATAGATACGGGACCGTTTCATCCTACAGAATGGGTCTGGGATTTCTATAGAAGAAATGATGAAGATCAGTCCGAGGAGGAGGATAATGATGTTGATGACCTCCTTGAGGTGTGAATGAACCTTGAGGGGATGACGGGTGTACCTTCAATACGCATGGAGGAGATTCCACCAAGACTTTAGCACCACATAGTGGGTGTGTCCCACCCATTCCTACATCTACTTAAGCAAGTATCCCACACAGTGGTCTTTTACCATGAGATATAAGTTCCTTGAGATGACTAGAAAATTGTCTTACATATTTTGCATAGTGGAATATAGTAGTAGATGACCAATAATTGTGCCATGATGGGCCATGTCACCCAATTTTTGTAAACCACATAAATTTTGGGATTATTTAATGAAAAATATTATACCTGTTTGTGTGTGTGTGTGTGTGTGTGTGTGTGTGTGTGTGTGTGTGTGTGTGTGTGTGTGTGTGTGTGTGTGTGTGTGTGTGTGTGTGTGTGTGTTTATATTGGATCATACTTATGGTGTTCAAAGGATGTGAATGAGACCTATGTAAATATGAACATGTGTGCTTTTTAAATGGGATGATTAATTTAATGTGAAAAATTCCAATCTAACAAATAAGTATCTAATGAATTATCCAATGTATTAGACCCTCTTGGAATATGTTGGTAATCAATATAGTCAAAGTACCTTTCAAGTTGGTGAACCCTCAAATATTTTCAAAGAAACATAGGACTTATGACAAAGTAGACATGATTCAATTGAGATACACTAGCTGGGAATCCAACCTGACAACTAACCTATGAATGTAGAGAGCAAGAGCCTTGGAGAAGAATTCAATGACCCCAATATACTCTGCAATGATGTTGGTTGCAGGACCAAGGAATATGCCCCTTGAAATCATTGGTTCATTTGTGGGTGAGAAAATCACACAAGAAGTGGAAGAAATTTTCTGGGTACTATAGTTGGCATCATCTACAAATCCTACATAGATTGAGGTGGACATTGACATATACAAATCAATCATAAATTAGGATAAGAATTGAAGTGAGACAAACTACACACGTAAAAAGAAAAATGCATGCCACTCCAAAAACTAAAAATACATAATGTACAAAGCATCATGTGGTTGTGTGGCCTATGCATAATACTTTTTCAGATAGATCCTATTATGAGGCTTCGAGATTCGATTTCCATCATAGACAGCTAAATCATAGGCCCCTTTATGAAAAACATGTTTGGTGATGTAAGGACCATACCAAACGGGTTCAAACTTACCTACACCTAACATATCATGGTCATGATCATAGAGAAAACGAAGTCACCCTCCCCAAAGACTCGAGGTTGAACTGATTTCTCATATTGGGATTTGATGCACTTATTATGAGTCTCATTGGTTAGTGAAAAATCACAATGGTGTTCATCAAGCTACGAAAAATAAAAGAGACTCTCTTCCTCTACAAAAGTATTGGGAAAGGGTTCTACGACTATTTTTAATGATGGAATTTTTTATTCAATCGGTAAGAATACCTCCACCAGATAAACAAGTTGAAATTGTGTGAACCCAATGGAAATGTTATCTAAGGTCCAATAAGCCCATAATGTTGAAAATAGCATAAGGTGCCAGGTGGACTTGTGCTTTCCTACAATCCTCTTAATCATTGTTTTTAATACATGATTAATAGCTTCAACCAGACCATTTGGCTAAGGATAATAAGGTGTCAATTTCTCATGACAAAAAGAAAACCTAGTTGCTAGTTTGGTCATCATTTTTTTGTGAAAATGAGATCCATGGTCCATCACAATAGTGATAGGTACACAGAACTGTATAATGATGTGATTAAATATGAATAAGGAGGATGTGGTTCCATGATTAGAAAAAGGTAGGAAATGCTTAGACCCACTTGATGAAGTATTCAATAGCCACAATGATGTAACCATGGCCATTAGTCAAGGTATGCTTACATTTCATGAAATCAATCCCCCATTTTGTGAAGGGACCAATGAAAACCATAGGATTGAAAGGAGCAAGGTGAGAACATTTTTTTCTAGTGAACACTTCTCAAGGGTTACACTTCTTGATCATATGCATACAATCTTTGAAGATCATGGGACAAAATTATCACATACATAAAATATTATGGTAAGTGGAAAGACCATAAATATGACAGCCACATATTGGCACAGGCCTATTGTGGGAGGAAAATCTATTTTGGGAGGAAAAAATCTATTTTGGGAGAAGGCCCATTTTTAGAGAGAAATATCTATTTTTGGAGCGCACACAATAGGTGGCAGAAAAGCAGCATGGAGAAAAAAGAAGGAAAAACAACATACAGAAAAAGGAGTAAAAGTAGCATGGCGCACATGCAAGAGGACCTAGCCATGTTAGGGTTAGGGTTTTTGACATGCATGCAATGTCTATAAACCAATAGAGTAGTATAAATAGATACCTAGGAGGTCTAGGTTGGGGGTTCGAGAGTTGTTTAGTATTGTGAGTTTGATTATTGTTATTGTTGTGGAGTTGAATAAGCTAGTATTTTAGGGTTAGGTCACATGATATGGAGTCTGGTGTGATCTAGTCATCCCCCCAGAGGGTACTTACCCTCCTTTTGATTGTAATCTTGAAGATGTAATGCACGTAGTGCAGATTTTGCAGTAGAATGAAGAAAATAGTAGAAGAGATAGATATTTTTCAGCATAGCCCCAAGAGGGGGTGAACCATGGTAAATTCATTGTGTTCATGTGTCTGAATTATTGTGTGGATGTTAAGTTAAGTATCAATTAAAGAATGAAAGATTAAATCTGATTACAATAGAATGCATACATAGTTTAATGATGAATGAATCCTAGAAGTAGATGAATGAATAATGATATTGATGTATAAGGAAAAGAATCAAAACACACTCCCCACTCTTTCCTAAACTGCAAACACCTCAGTATTGCAGTCCCCCATAAAGTTATCTCGGGTGAGACTGCATTTTGCACTCTATGCGCAGTGTTTCCTTCTGGTTTACCAAGAGGGTCGATATTTTAAGGGTTTTGTTGGAAACCTATTTGAGATCAGAACCTGGGTCATCCCAAGTAACCAAAAAATGGTTTCATTTTCGGTTGGAACTACACAAGATTGGGTGTTATGGATTTGTTGAAGAAAATCATAGTGGATGAAAGCATAGAAGGGAATGTTGAGGCCATGAAATCCAACGAAGTCGGAGATGAAAATATGGTTAAGTACAACAGAACTTGAATTTGCGCAGAAGGACAACAAAAACCCTTAGTTTACATAGTGCAAATATCTCGACAAAAAAGTGTTTAGAGTCTTGCATGGGGTATTTTTCTATGATTTTTTGCATTGTTGCAAGAGTGGTTATTGAGCTTGAATTAAAACCATCCTACAAATCAGATCATACATCTAGAGTCGCATCCTATGGATATCGTGCAATTGCAGCGAGTCAATAATAAATTTATGTGCACAATAGATTTTTGGTTAGACAGTATTATTGCAGGGTTTATCACTAAGATTGTGGTTGATACTACGAAGTCCTACACTACTGCAGAGCAGGATTTTTTGAAGGGACCTAGAAATAGGTACATCATATCACTTTATACTTCAATCAAAATTTAATTGTATGACAAAGGTGTGATGACCATGGAATCAGACAGCTAAACTTCCCTGTGAGCATGGGGGAAGGGGGAGAAGCACTGACAAGAGTTTGAGATATGGACAGGGAGATGGATAAAGGGAAGAAGAAGGATTCCATGGACCCAATCATGATGGAATAGGAATAGATAAAGAATATAATGGAAAATATGGAAAGACACGCAGCGATAGATCTTACCAATATAAGATGAATAACAAAAAGAGGGCCATAGCCGACAGAGAAGGCTTGGAGATTGATGAAGAAGAGGTAGAGGATCTTTAGGCTATAGATCAGATTGAGGAAATCCTGCAAACAACATATGAAAGGAGAAAAATAGGTTCAGGGTTAGGAACAAAAGGCATAACTCCATTCCAGATCACAATTAGTGTGGAACCTACAACCGCATGTGCAACTAATACACCTAAAATAACACCAGTGTTTAGACAACCTAATTTAAGTGTAAGAGGATAAATAGGTCAGGGGTCCAATCAAGGACAACCAACTAAGGGAGAAAGTTCAGGAAGTAACAATCAATTATCTACACTGCACTGAGGCAGTAGTTTGACATAGTTCAAAATGGAAGGACTGGATTCCACCATCAGATTACCATATTTTTGGGGCAAGCCATCTGCGGACCTTTAAAAGAATCTATTTATTTATAAAAATATCTGGGAATAAAATCACAACACAAACGAAGATACCAAATTTGTGCAGTTAGCTATCACACTCAGAGACCATGTGTTGGACAGGTACATGATCCTTGATGTAAACAGTCCAAAAAGAGTACCAAAGATTGTCGCAGAGGTGAAAAAGCTACTAGTAAAAAAGTTTTAGAATCCAATTTCAAAAGACCAGTACATGAATGAAATGATTGAAATCGGGAAGAAACCAGGTGAGTCTATATGGGTTATTGATTAAAGGTTCAAACGTCTAAAAGGTAAGTTTAAGTATTCGATTACTGACATGCAGCATAGGCAGTTATTTGTGAAATCATTGTTACCACACTTGAAGTATGCTTTGAGATAGCAGAAGTTCCAAAATCAGGCAGAGGCTTTGCAAGCAGCCCTACAACTGGAAGAAAATCATTATCAAAATAAAAATCTGGCAATAGAGGAGCTAAAAGAGGATCTAAAGAATATGACATTTCAATTGAATGAAAACAAGGGAAAAGAGAAGAGAGAAGGTGTTTGGTGTACGTTATGTAGGACAGAAGTACATCATAAGAATGAATGTCCAATTTTTTTGCAGTACTTGGAAGGAGTGTCAAACCCCTTGCCAATAGGAGGACCATGGTGCGATATTTGTAAGACACATGGGCATAATCCATATCATTTTCCAATGATGTAGAAGTATAATATAGTACCAAAACGTTTGTATTGCAATTTTTCCAAATCAGTGGGTCATGATGATAAGGATTGTAGAACACTGGAACTGATGAGAGAAAGAAATTTAGACACTTACAGGGTTCAATCATAGATGATGACAGGGAAATTTTCACCTCAGTTCAACTAGGTTCCACCACAATTCAATCCTGCGCAGTTGTAGTATAACAATGCACAACCATAGTATAATCATGTGCAATATAACCAAGTACCCCAAAAAAATGCATCGCGAGGAGATAGAGGTGGATCCAGAGGTGGAGGCTAATGCAGAGGAGGATTTGGACAAGGTAGAGGGATATTAGTATGCCACAAATGCCAAAAACCAAGACATTATGCATGGTATTTTCCACTTCCACCTGCGACATGCATGTATTGTCGCACATGAGACTGTGACATAGAATATTGTCTAACACTCTTGGGAAAAATACAGGAAAAAAGGAAGTAGAACAATCAAAATGTCCATTGGATTTCTACAAAAGCCTGAGATGATGGGAAAAGCATCAATATAGTCACTCAAGGAGGAGCCAAGATAGGAGCTGATGCAAAAAAACAAGATCCATCTCAACACCAATGGGTCAAAAAGAACACTAAGCCGCAGAAGAATTTTGACATGCAAAAAGAAAAGGAAACATTTAAGGAGGCCATACAAGATATTCTCAAGGAGAAGATTGCATCTATGTCAGTTGCATAGAAAACTCAGGATCCACCAATGTATGAGATGTCATGTTCAATGGATCACACCAGTAAAGGAAAACATTTAGAGAAAGTAAGTAACATATATATTTTTCTGCAATCATGTGTTAAGTTATTGAATGATCCATCATTTGTTAAGGTCTTACAGAATTTGATAGAAATATGCAACACATAAGTAGAAGGGAAGTTATAGAAAAGACTGTCAATCATCTCCATACAACAAGAAGAACAAGCAGGGAATTCAGGCTAAATGACAACATTGGGGATTTCAACATGGGAGATATTGTACTCGATTTAGGCTATGAAGTAAACTTCTTACCTAAGAAGACATGGAAGTGTATGGGGAAACCCACATTAGAATATTCACCTATCAATTTGAAACTATAAAATAAGCATACAGCGCTACCAATTAGAAGACTTAAAGGTGTGACAATAGACTTGGATGGAGTGCGCACTATGGTAGATTTCAAAGTGATAGAGATAGTAGATGGAACAACACCCTACCCAACATTACTTGGATTGTATTGGTAATTTGATAACCATGTTGTGATCAAACTGAGGACAAGGAAAATGAATTTTGAAGCATGCAAGTATAGAGTGATTGCACCATTGGATCCTTCAGAAGGAGAGAAGTTTGTAGAGGCAACTTTTTTGGACTTGGTAGAAATAAATTAGTTATATCGAACCACTGCGCAAGAAGAATATTATGTCAACCCAAATACCAATGGAGTACTTAGATGGTGAAGCATTACATCATGTGCTTCATACTTAGACACGGATTTGGAGAATTGGAAATAGAGAATACATGAAGTCTCCACAAGGAGGTGCATAAGAATAGACTGTGCAGTAAGGTGGGTTAGTACAAAAATAAGGGAACCTACCATTTTTCATGTGTTGAATGACTTAGAGGAATTCTTGACAAACTATGAGGAGGAATTTTTTGAAAATAATAGGTTGTTAGCCCTGGATATTTCACTCAAGGCAATACCTACTAGATGGTGGGGTGCGCATAAGGAAACAATTTGGGACTTGTATCATGGTAAAAGGATATTGTGCATTAGATTTGGCATAGAATAGGGGATCAATATAGTGCAGAAGTACGATGGGAGAGGAAGGAAAATTGAGCACCTAGAGAAATGCATAACATAATGGAGGTTGACACCACCAGAAGAATGGCCTTACTACTTTATCCATACATTAGAAGGGATATCAAGGAACTGGTACATAGACTAGGAGATGCACAAAGGCACTACATAATGGAAAATATTACAGTAAAATTTTGTGGTAACCTTCTCATTTGAGCATGAGAAACCCGACATTGATTCAACTCTAAAACTGATATAGGGAATGATATTCTTTGAGGAACCTAAGGGGATATTATCACAGAATATCAGTATCATAATAGACATATAGTCAAATATTTAATCTCATGTTATCATGTCGCAGAGGAAGCACCAGATGAAGATGATCCACACAACATTCAGATCACAGAGATTGAAGGAGAAAGATAGGTGGAAGGTCCATCTCTGGAGTCAGAGGAATTTTATTCACCAATCAAAGTCAAGAAATTCAACATTGGGAAAAAAAAATCCTAAAATGGAAAGCATTGCAGACTACTAGGATGAGAAGACACTAGAAAGGATAACAAAGTTATTGCATGAATACAGTGACATGTTTCCAACAACCTTTACAGAGATGAAAGGAATAGCAGGTCAGCTAGGTGATATGAAGATACCCCTAAAACTAGATGCTAGACCTGTCAGACATAGACCATACAGGATTACTCCAGTGTATAAGTAGAAAGGGAAAAAAGAAATCGATCAAATGTTGGAAGTTGGTATCATAGAACCAGTGGAGGAATCTGAATGGACCAGTCCCATGGTATTCTAGGAAAATAAGAAAGGGGGGATCAAAATTTTTGTAGATTTGAGGAAATTAAATGATGCTTTCTTACATGATCCTTTCCCTACCCATTTTACAGATGAGGTCTTAGAGAATCTGGGAGGCCAAGAAACATATTCATTCACATATGGATTCTCAAGTTATCATCATATTAAAATATCTCTGGAGGATAGGCATAAGACTACATTTGCTACAAAATGGGGATCCTACCAATATATAGTTATTCTCTTTGGATTGAAGAATGCACCAGCCATCTTTTCAAGGGTGTTCATAGCTTCTTTCAAGGAATTCATACATCATTGTTTAGAAGTATATTTGGATGAATGGATTGTCTTTAGTATTTTGAAAGATCATGTAGAAATCCTAAGACTAATGTTGGAAATATGCAGGCAATGTCAAATATCATTAAACATAAAGAAATGCATTTTTGGCACACCTTTTTGGATACTATTGGGACATACAGTGTGCAGACAGGGTTTACTAGTTGACCCTACTACGATTTTTGTCATTATGAACTTACCACCACCAAATTCAATGCGCGATTTAAGAGACACACTTGGACATATAGGGTACTACAAAAATTGTATCAGGGGGTATGCGCAGATTACTACGCCAAAGGAAAATTTGTTGAAGGACACCATATTTCAGTGGAATGAGGATTGTCAGTAGGGATTGGATAATTTAAAGGAGAAGATGGTGACAACACCTATATTAGCGTTTCCATATTGGGAAAATACATTTCATTTTCATGTAGATGCATCAGCAATATCACTTGGAGAAATTCTAGCGCAACCAGGAGCAGGGGACTTAGACCATCCTATATCCTTTGTAAGAATGAAGTTATCAGAATCTGAGAAGAAAGAAAAGTCCTAGATATAGTATATGCACTTTATAAATTCAAACATTACTTATTTGGAAAGCATTTTAAAATGTTCACAGATCATTCTTCCCTCCAATATCTAGTCAACAAGACAGTGTTGGGGAGGAGGATATGCAAATGGTTGTTAATATTCCAGGAATTTGATTTTGAGGTCATAGTTAATGTAATGTCCCTAGGTAGAACCCCAATTGTAAATGTAAATACAAATGTACTTAAGCTGGTGAGTTGTTTTGATATCATTTTTGTATGCACATTTCATGGCATAGTGCGCGCATGTACTGCATAGTAAAATGAGGAAGTGTGCACATTCCAGGATACTGCGTGCAACATCTTAAGTGTGTGCGATCTAGAGGCCAGGGAGACTTTGTGTATATGATATGTTTTATAGGCCGGTGAGCCAGTTATTATAAGATAGAGTGCTTATGTTTTGATTAGGCTAGAGAGCCTGGATGTTAAAGGCTAGTGCACATGTCTCATATTTAATATAAAATACATCGATGCACGTAGAACGACCACGATAAAAGAGATTAGGGGAATAAACTCCACTAGTCAGGGAAAGGGCAGGGCCTAAAAGTTAAGGAAAAATTCTAAGCTAGGAAGCTTGAGCCAAAAAGGAATATTATATTAATATTTCTTAAATCATAAAGTATGGATAATTATTTTATCCTAAGTTCTAAAGTTGCGTACAAGTGGGCCAAAGTAGCTCTCCACATGAAAAGTGTCAATTTGGGGACATGCATACATATTGTTGGGACTTAGCTCATTTTGGGGACATTTTTCCCCATCATTCATACCATCATCTTTCCATGATTCCTTCCAAGATTCAGCCATGATTCCATGACCATTTTCACTCACGCAGTCCATTATCCTTCAAACATTCATTTCATTGTATCTAAACTTGTATCCATAGCCATTTTGTGTTGGTGTAGTTGGCTAGCTAGGGAGCGGGATTGAAGAAGTGGGTTTTCAGGCTTGTGGAATATTGAAGAGGTGGGTTGTCAGGCCCGTGAGCAATTCTTTGGGTGAGAGAATTGTTTGGAATTGACTTCTTGAAGGTGTTGAACTAAAGCTGAAGGGATTTGAGACTTCCTGTCTGGCCTATTGTTGAATCCATGGAAGGGAAGTGGGGTAGCCGAGGGACTATTGAGTAAAGAAGGGGCACACTTCCTTGGGTGGGATAGGCATGTGGGGAATGAGGGATTGTAG
This sequence comes from Picea sitchensis, assembly GCA_010110895.2. Taxonomy (NCBI): domain Eukaryota; kingdom Viridiplantae; phylum Streptophyta; class Pinopsida; order Pinales; family Pinaceae; genus Picea; species Picea sitchensis. Next base: position 19,698 of record SNQJ01S0141290.1, read on the forward strand.
GCTATTAGTTGAGTGAGCACATGTGACGGAGTCTTTCCTGTTGTCCATGAGCCTTTAGCCTGGTTAGGAATCCCTTTTCCTGGGTGGAGTTTAGTCCCATCTCGGGGGTGACTCACTATTGAGAGTGATGAACAGTGTGGTATAAGGTTGGGAGGTTTGTGGAAGGTCTACACGTAGTTGGTGACATTATTACCAAGATAAGTGCCATTTGTGTGATAGAATTACATGTTGCATTATTAATTATGTGTTCAGTTTTATGGGTTTATCTTATGCATGGTTATGATTGTCTGTATAATTGTGGGTATTTATTGTATATGCTACATGTGTATGTTTATGGTGATTTCAGGGTGAATCTGTGTATCATTCCAGGCCTGTGGGTGGCCGGGAATGTTACAAATTGGTATCAAAGCTTTAGTTTTCAACACTGAGCCTGGATGGGTCGAGAAAGTCGAGTTGAAGAAAAATTTCACAAAGGTTTATTTCGAAGTGGCCAAATTTCGAGTTGCAAAGCGTCTAGCTACAATATGGTACTGAAATTGGGAAAACGCCCCAATTTCTATTGGTAAATTCATGGGGAAATGGAGAAATTCGGCCAAGTGGTGAGATATTATTGTTTTAATATCTGTTCTAGCAAATTTGAACTTGGAATTGGTCAAATTTGAAGTTACAGTGAAGTCGTGACAGTTGGAGCGAGATTAGTAAATACAATTCTCAATTCGGGGATTGATTTTGGAAAAATTCCTTCCAGAAATGTCAACCCACATCGATTTGTAGTTTCAAAGGTTGAATTGGTGTTATAGGGGTGAAATTGAATGAATGTCATAGTTGCAGAATGTCTATGGTGAATTGGGAAAAATCCTCAATTTTTGTAGTGGAGTTCACGAGGAATCGATGCGCATAAAGATGAATGTGCGCAGTTGTGTGCACCCAAAAAACAAAATCATGTGGCACAGTGAAAATCTCGGGATAGGTCAAATTTGGAACTACACAACAAGGTATTGGCATTCTGATGCGCACGTTAAATTTTGGTTCTACACGGGAAAAATATGGTGTGAGGGTACACGCGTTAAATTTTGACGTCGCGCGGAAAAATCTTGGTGTACGGGTGTGCGCGCTAAATTTAACAGTGTGCAGTGTGCACACACATAGTAATGGTGCACGAGGTGTAAGAAGTATTGGAAGAGCACAGAGGAGTTGGTTGGCTCACACATAGTATGAGTATAAGTTGTGTCACGACAATGTAATCAATGGTCTGGGCAGATTATTGTGCACGGTGGGGCATATTGAACTTTGGCAGGGTGCAATGCATAGAGAGAAATTCATGTGGAATATTAGTGTGCAATACAAAAACTGGGCGCAGTGGATATTGGTGCGCAACGAAAAGGTAGTGCATGCAATTATTAGCGTGATGGGGAATAAATGCATAGTGATTAAAGTGCATGAAGCACGAGTTACCTTATGATGTTGCAACACATGGAAAATATGGGTGTACAAGTTGAAGTTTTGTGCACGCGAAGTCATTTGGAAGGTGAACAACAACAAAAAGCAGTGGATTTCCGCGACATTTTATATTGTTTGAATGTCATCTTGGTGTAACGCATTTTTGAGGGATCTCTCATGTCACTAGGTATATCTATAGAGAACTTTAGTTAGATTTGGTTTTTTGGGGGGTTTGTTGTTGAATGATTGGAGGAACGCAGATGACATTTGGGCGATGGAGCCTGGAATGAACAATGCATTGTTGGAACATTGAACTACCAAGAGGAGAAGGCTAATTAAGGTGATGAGTCTGAGTTTAATAGAAAATTTGCATGGTATTAGAAGAGAAAGAAACACACAATTGCATCGGAGAATTATTTAAAATGAATTCAGAGTTGGTTTGAGAAGAAATAAATATAGTCTAAATTGTTGAACCGAGAGCATCTCAGAGATGAATTCTGGGTTTTATATTCCTCTGATTCAAATAGATGAAAGTGAAATATAAGATTACAAGAAACACATACCATGAAAGAAAACAAGACTCATATCATCACCAGTCAGAATCCTTTCACAAACAGTCCAAAAATATGCTTATGCATTTATATATTCATTTTAATCCAAAAATTACAAAAAGTCTTCCTGCATAGAGGGCAGGTTCCCTCCCTCTTTTTTTTCTTCCTTGAGATAATATATATATATATAGAGGAAGTATTTGTAGAATTTGAAACACTCGAACCTTCGCATATTTCTAAAAGTAGAGATAAGTTACAAAAAGGAAATGATTTAAAATAACAGTTACCCTATTTTAAAGAGACCATTTAAGAATAGGTCTATCATCTCTAGAGCCCCTTTCCTCTACTACCAGCTGTCCAAAATTTGCTGAAATGTACTTAATTTTCATTTGAGGACTCATTTCATCTTAACGATCTCCTCCTTTAGAGTATCTAACCATATCAGTTGATCATTTCCAACACTTTGAGATGTTTCAACTGTGGTTTCTTTCTTCTGTTGCTTGCTCTATTTCTTCTTATCAGCTTCCTTGTTGATGATTAGATCCCTCATAATGGGATTCAACCTGACTTCCATTTTTGAGTCTGTAGTAGGTTCTGTATAGAATTTAGTCATTATTATATGTGCAACTACCCTATCCTCCTTACCCATAGGTAAATCTACCATGTTGCCTAAACAGCCAGTCTCACTGGATGTAGCTTTGTGCATGTACCTAATTTTGTGGACACTGAAATGCTTTTACATAGATCAAAAGGTCGATAAAATTTGGAGATTACACCCTTTATGGATAAGATGATGCCTCCATACTTTATAATTGGTAGTTATAGAGTCCCGATCATTAATCACAGCCAGACTTACGTACAAAGTGTGTTGGTTTTCCATGTTCGTCTAATCCATTTCAAATGATTAGCTTTTGATTTTGTTACATGGCGGAGTTCACCTGACATAATACGGCTGCGAAGTATTGAACGAGTGAAATGGGGTGATTTGACTAGTCGTCGCCCGTCTCATGAGTAGTGGTTTCGACAAACCGCCTTTCGCCCCGATGTATCTCTAGAGGTGCCACGTGACATCGGGACTTTGGAGAAAGTGGTTTGGGTTAAAAACTTTGAGTTATTAATAGGTGAGAAGGTTAAAGTTTAGTTAAAAATAAGCATAGGTACTCAAGGAAAGAGTGCTATGACAAAGTATTTCATAAGATGATCCAAAGCCAAGACCACAAAAAGTCAAGGTATGAATTTGAGTGGAGCCATAAAATCTTGGGAGGTCACTACAGGAAGTCCTCTCATGTTAGTCAAGTATTTAATGGAATCCGAATAGAGGAATAGATCATGTAGTGAATGAATTAGTGAAAGTGCATTCACTCCCAAAGAAACCAATATACAGATTAAGCAATACATTGGATTCAAATCTATTATAAAAGGAATTAACTACCTAAATGAAAACAATCAGTTAAAGAAAGAGGCTTATTGCATATTGGATAAGGAGTGTATCATATCCATGGATTAGCTATGAAATTAGAATAATGATTCCCTTATGGTTATCAGAGTGCGCAGTGGAAGCACGGTATGAAGGGCATTATTTATGATATGATAGAATTGAATTGTGTAAGGCAAGTTGAAATCATATTGGTCAAGAAAAAGAAAGTAATAGACAGCAAGAAAATCCAAGTACTGATATGATAATTTAAGGAAAGGATAAATCAAGTACCTCAAGAAGGAAGTTGGTGTTAACTGTCCTAGGTTACTCAGAAAACATGACTAGAAATAGAATTGGGTCAGGTAGGAGTTGGATCAAAGGGATCCGAAAAATAAATGGATGTTGAAGATCCAAAGTATATAATACAACAAGATTGGAATCATAATCCATCCAAGTATGAGTTGGGATAGATGGATCCAGGAAATAAATAAAAAGTTGAAGCTTAATATTAGTTTAGTATTTGGATGGAAAATAAAAGACAGCCAAGAGTGTTTTGGCTAGAAAGTGCTCATATCATAAACATCCATGGACAATAATTACAGTGAAGAGCACTTGAAGGTTCAGGAATCCAGGAGAATGGAAGACTTCTAGGATAAACAAGGAAACGTGATACAGGAAGAAAGAAGTTGTTGCAATTACTGTAGCAGCAAGTATTTTATGGCTTTTTGGTACAACCATAAAGTGATGATGCTTGCATGTTGTAATTGTTTCTAATAATGTTGCTTCATATGGAAGGAAGCAACAGAAAGTTGGAATGTTGAATTATAAGTCTGATAAAGAAGCATGAGAAACTTCTATTGTCATCAGTGAATCAGGTAGCATTAAACTTGTCTAATGGAAGCCATGCAGGTAAGTATCCCTCTTTCAGAAATTATGTTCTATAATTTCCAAAGGGAAATCCAAGTAAGAATTTTCCCAAATTGAATTGTAAACTACGATGTATGGTATTGTTTAAGTGCATTGACATGATTAAGTTACCACTAAGTGTGGTAAAGGCTAGAGGCATGTTATATTTATCAAAGATTTTATCTTTTAAAAGAACACACTGACATAGTAGCATGTCATGTTAATTTGGTTATGAGGCAATAACCAGAGAAAATAAAAGATAATAACATGTTATGGGAATGATGCTAAGAAATCTAGTCATGTATGAGATCAGGACAAGGTTGGATATGGAAAGGTATGGTTATAGAAAGATTATGTGCCACACAAATACCCAATGAGCTTCCTACTTTAAATAAAACTTGGACTGCAACCTTTTTGCTAACACTAATACACACTACAGAATTGTATTCTTGGTGTAGTGTTCAGTTCGAAAAGGAAGGCATCCAAGTAATTTTGATGACAATGTGATCCAGGTGGATATTGGGGGCCACCCACCTTTTCCAAATGGCTCAAAACAGTTTTCTGGCCATTTTGGCAATTTACTATTTTTAGCAGGTTTTAACTTCCGGGGCCATTTTGAGGGCCTAAATGAAGTTTTTTCGAGATCGAGATTCTCAATGATAGATGAAGGCATGATTGAGCCTCAAAATGAATCTCCTCGACGATACCTTTTCAACGAGCTATCAAATGCCTAAAACGAAGATCGTATGCAAAAGTTACGACCCCGGGAAGTTGATGCACCAACTTACCCAAACGGGGCCCACATGACTTTTGGCACTTCATCTCCTAGGGTTAGGTTTTTGGATGTCTAGGAATTTTGGCATTCCCA
>SNQJ01S0141291.1:1498-18568 GCA_010110895.2 Picea sitchensis
GTCAGGACAATTCTCGGCTTCCTGACAACAAAGAATTGTGGATCCTCATCTTTCTCCAGCTCCGTGAGAAGTTCTTTCCCACTCATGAGAAGTATAGTACTTCTCGTTTCAGACTTTACCTCCTTATCTTTTATCGGCAGCAGTTTATGACTTCTTCCATCCTTCTCTAAGGTGTATGTCTTCATCCTCCCGTCATGAACACCATTCCTATCATACTGCCATGGTCTACCCAGCAATATATGGCACATGTCCATGGGAATAACATCGCACATAATCTCATCATGATAATTCCCAATTTTAAATTTAACTAAGCATTGTTTAGTGACACTTACCCGGTGTCCTTTCTTTAACCACGAGACTTTATATGGGCTCGGGTGCTTAGTTTTCGTCAGCTCCAATTTCTCAACCATCTCAGTCGCAACGAGATTGTCGGTGCTCCCGCTGTCAATGATGACTTTACATTTCCTGTCCTGGGCTGTACAAGCCATTCTGAACAGTCTGCTCCACTGCACTAAACTGTCCACTTCTTTCTCAGGTGCTAAAAGAATTTTTTGCGTCCCCAGCGATCTACCACTATCAGCATCCTCGCTCTCGACATCACGCCTCTGTTGTGCCTCAGCGATGTGAGCTTTTCCTCCATCCATTTTCTTGTCTGGACAGTCAACGGCCTTGTGTCCATCTTTACCACACGTGAAACATGTGATAACTCCTCCTCGACCTCTGCCTCTACCTCGGGTACGAGGAAATGTATTGGCATCAATGTAATATCCTTATTGATCCTGTCGCTACCTCCTCGGCTCAAAGTTTTGCTGCCTCTGCTGCGAGGTTCCACCTCTTTCAGCTTTTCCCTGAGGCCTCTTCCAATCCTCCTTGGGCTTCTGAAATTCTTTCTGGGCATTTGTTTTGCCTCTAGGCTGGCTCCTACCTCACCCTCGTTGTCTCTGCTTGTGGCTCAGCTTTTCTTAAGCTTTCAGATCCATCTGGTACACATCCTCAACAGTGCGGATGGTAACCATGCTTAACTCGTCCTGAATATCATACCTGAGACCATTCAGGTATCTCGCCACCTTTTCGTTATCACTCTCCCGATGACCAGCTCTGATGTTGAGCCTATAGAATTCCTCGGTGTACTCTTTCACCGTCATCAGCTTCTGTCTCAGGATCTGCATGCGCCTAAACAGAGTGATCTGGTAGTCCCTCGGAATGAACTTTGCCTTCATCTTGGCGATCATCTGATCCGAGCTTTTGATCTTCTGTTTTCCTTTGGAATGCCTGTCTGCCTGCAGATCGTCCCACCATAAGGCTGCGTGTCCCTTCAGCTTGGTGACAGCATGTCTCACCTTTTTGTCCTCTTCGATGTCCTCATAGTCGAAGTAGGTGTCGAGTGCTCGGATCCAATCCAACAACTCCTCCATGTTTAGATTTCCCTCATAGACGGGAATATCCATTTTTGTCTTCGAGCTCATCCTCGAAATAGCTCTTATCAACCTCTCCGTTGACGCATCTTCTGCTGTGACTTCTTCTTCAGCATGTCCAGCTTCCTCTTCGATCTCAGGATCACTGAACTCTACGGCACCAACACCACATCTTTGGGCAGACTCCATTTCTTCGAGTCTGGCTCGGAGATTTCTCATCTCTCGCTCTATTTCAGCATTTCCTGCTGGCCTACCCTTTCTTCGCAGGTCCCTGTCTTCCCGATCAGGTGACTGCCTTTCCCTCCTGGGCGGCATTGTATCTTCTTCTCTCTACTATCCAACCAAAGAGAACTCTAACTCCCGCTCTGATACCACCCTGACGCAAGTCGTGAGTATCAGAGTGCTTTCCTTTCCTCCTTTCTCTCCTCTCGCCTGCAATATACCGACAAGATCTAATAGCTCTGATACCACTCTGACACAAGTCGTGTGTATCAGAGTGCTCCTCTTTCCTCCTTTCGCCTGAAATACACAGACAAGTTCCAGGCTCTGATACCACTCTGATGCAACCTGCCCCTCAGCGGACGGTCGCCTTCTCCAGGACCTTCAACAACTCGACCCGAAGAGTCAATACTCTTCCAACTCCCCTCGGGAGCCTTTGTTCCCATAGGTTACTCCTTCTCGGAACTGTGCTTGCGTATCGGGAGATCGGGTCTCGCGATATCGCAAAACTTGCGACACGCCTTCGAGCTATTGAATACCAAGATCCCGATTCCCGATGGTCAACAATCAACCTCGGGTTATCGCCACTCGTGATTTCGAAGACCTGCCTTTCCAACCTCCGAGTTTCGAACCCGTGATGCCACGTGCGATACTCCGCGCAATTTTTCGTGGGACCCATCGCGACTCGCACTCTCGCGGTTTCTCTGTGCTCCCCTTAGTGTCGCAACCGCCGAAGTGCCGAATCCCGACTCTACAGGATCTCGTGCCACCTATCCGCGCTCAAATCGACGGTCTCGTTTAAGTCAAGAAATCACGACTCGTTATCTCGTCGTGCATGCAACAATCGCGCTCGCCAATCCCGATATTCCGATGCACGATGGCCCCTCTGGGTTCTGCCCGTTCTTGAAGACTTCTTTCTTCAAGAAGTTCAAGTCGTCGATTCTCTTCCTCTTGAAGAGTTCTCAGCTTTCCCACCTTTGTCCTGTGTAACTGAACCAAAGGTGATATCCCTTCTAATCTTTGTTTCTCTGACTCCTTCAGAGAACCTTCACGCACTTCCGGTGCTTGACTTTTAACCACCTCCAACTGCGCTTCAAGTCTCCCAGCTTCTGTGCGTTCACAATCACAATGACCCCGACCTTCCTTTTCTCAGACTTGCTACTGAGACGCCAGTTCGACCTGCACTCACCTGCATGGTCCAAACAACTCAATTCACTCTGGGCAAAACGAGAACAAGAGTTTAACTGTAGAGACTCCTCATTGCACTCTATGCAGAGTAATTCTACTGCACTCTATGCAGGAATATCCCGGCTCAAACAGAGAAACAATTGAACCTCATTCCCTCATTCTCTCAGGTTTTGAACCTGATTTGCAATCACATAAGCAGCATATAAAAGATAAGCATATAAAGAAGCAATTATGCAACAAAATAACATCAGCAGCACAAAGAACTCAAACGCAACCATGGAATTGAATCAAGAGCCCCTTCTATTAATTCAATCTATACATGGGTTTTCTTCACGAATTATCTGCTCTGTTCTCTCTTGCTCTCTATGCTAATGCTCTATAATCTAATGCTGAATAATCTGAATGAGAATGATACAATGTACAAATGAGGGTGCCTATATTCTGTTTTCGCTCTTGAAAGCTAAAACTGTCGAATCTATATCTAATTCCTATCTAACTGCATTAAAACTATTTAATGTCTTCTTATCTATAACATATTACAAGTGCACCCGGCTCTAAATGCCTTTATTTAAATGACGGAGCAACAAATCTCCAAAGTGATTCGAAAATCATATGTGCTGGCGCTGTCCAGTTGTTCCTTTGCCTCCGCGTGCTGGCTCGTTTGATCAAAATGTGGATGCTCCTGCATCAATAAGAGTTGTGATTCTAAGAAATCCATATCCCACAAAATTATCCAAAACAAATTCACAAAGTTCTTCTATAAAAGATTGAGGCTTTGTCAACATAAGGCGCAACGTCGTTACAACAATATACTCATTAAAACTTCAATATGTGAATTGTTTGAATTAAACCTAGGTGGGGAGGATAACACTCATTTTCATAACTACGAGGTCTAGATCCAACAAAACAAAAAAATATCATTCCTTATATGTTAAACGACCTCTGAAACATATAAAAAGGGCAATATTTCGAAGATGAACCTAAATCCAAATATAAAACATCATAATTTAGGATCGAAATCATATTCAAGATGCTAAATAAATAATCATTTCATACCCCCAAAAAGATGACCCCATATCCACTACCTTCATATAGGAATTACAAAGGAGCGACAATATTTACCTTAGGTTCCCTATTTCCCATTTCAATCATTCCAAAGAAACCTAAAGGAGGTGTGGCTATGTTCCATCCTATAGTGAGTAGTGAAAGAAGAATTATATAGTCCCTTTTGGCAATAATATTATTAAAAGTAGGACACAAACACAATTTGGAATTGTTAGTTAGGTTTCTTAAATTCTAAAACATTCAGATATTGGATGTGTTAATCATTTTTCTTATTAAGGGGAACTATGAATGAGCTCATGTGATCTACCCTAGCCCGTGGTGATTCCATAAGAAAATGTGTAGTGTCACGACACATTAAATAATCATCTGAGAGCATTAGCATGACCATAGAATTTCTAAATATGCAACTACATGAAAAACAATCAATGATTTGAATATTACACACTTCTAATTGGAAATCTTGATATTCTATAGAAAATAAAGAGCATTGTGGTAACAGAGAATTTAGAATACTACTATATAGTTTAAGAAAAATATTTAGATACTTTTTCGTTACTTTCATATTGGTAAGAGATTGTACCATAAATCTCTTGAAACAAAGACAATAACATATTTTAAATAATTATTGATATAGGAGAAAATATACAAAGATAAAGGTGATATGCAATAAAATACATGGATAAAAAGGTGTAAAGGGATCCAATCCTTTTTGGAGTAAAAGTTAAAAGTTCACAATTTTAAAATTGTGTAATATAGAAGACCAAAACCTAGACTAAGGGAAAGTGACTCAACCATCATATTAATAGTTCACCATCATCTATAAACCAAACTCTAGATGCAAAAACTAAATGACATTAATGTAATAGTATTTTATCAACAATGCCAACACTTCTAATTGGAAATCTTGATATCTCTCATAGAGACGAACAATATTTGATATGATGGATGATATTTTGCACATTGTTTGATAGAGAAATGCACAAGATGAGCATGAGACCTGAAGAACACATTTAGGCATCAGCACCCAGATCATCCTTACACACTGAGCACCATTCAATGACAACAATGGCCAGTGATAAATATAATTAATTGAGCATTGAGACATTATCTTAAGCATGTGACATTAATGTAATAGTATTTTATCAACAATGCCAACATAAATATCTAAATTATTACAACTTCAAGAAAAACCAAATACAAATCAATAAATATGTAAGTCAAAATTGAACATATATCAATATCAATCTTAAATATATGAAAAATTTATTTTCTAGTAATACCTAAAATCCCTACATTATCTAATTCCATATACTTAATCAAAATTAAAAAAAGAAATGGTGCTATATCGTATCTTTATTTAAAAAAGAAAAAACATAAAATAAAATAAAAATATATATTTAATTCAAAAAATGAAAAATTATGTTTAATTTGAAGTCAAAACCGACAAAACACTTCAAATGCATGTACACACGCATGCACGAAACCTTTGATTAAAAAAAATAAAAAATTATGTTTAATTCAAAAAAATAACTGACAAAACACTTCAAATGCATGCACGCACGCACGAAACCTTTGAGAATTTGTTTCAGATGTTAACAGTGGTTAGTTGAAAAGAGAGTGAGGAATTTTGAGTTGAATGCATGGATCAAGTGAAAGTTTGGGAATTTGTGAAAATCAAATGTGAAAAAGCATGATAAGCTCTAACGGACTGAGGAAAACTATCTAAATATTTAAAATCAAAACTGAAAAAGCATGATAACAACTTCTAACGCACTATACTTTATTTGAAATCAATCGAAACTGAAAAAGCATTATAACAACCTCTAACGAACCATGTTTCAAACTGAACATTTGGGAATTTGTGAAAATCAAAAGTGAAAAAGCATAATAAATGGAACGTCTGGGAATTTGTGAAAATCATATGTGAAAAAGCATGATAAACTTTAACGGATGATCCTTATATATTTTCCTCCTCCTGGATGATCTCTCTGGTATGTCTGTGTGGTTCGTTGTTTTAGCATGTTTCAATGGTATATTTTATCATTATTATTTCTTTTAGCAGAGATTGTTTTGTAAATTCATTCAAGTGTTTTAATGTCTTCCTACTTATTTAAAATCTCATATATAGCCTTCCTTTCGATTTTTCAATTTGAATGCAAATATTTCAGGTTCGACTCTTTTCTATCCGCATGCAAATATGTAACATCCCGCTCTAGGGCACTGAGAAAACTTATTATTTGAGGACACTTTCTCGCAAGTGATCTGGAATTTTCTGATGTTAAACCATTTATACTTGATTATGATGCGTTATGATAGATGACATGATGTTTTACTATTTGATGTAGACAGGTGCTATTGACTCCGTTTTATTGAGTGTGTAGGGTTTTGGACCTTGATGATGCAGAGGCATCGGTGAAACCCCTTGGACTCTGGATTGAGTCAGGGAGTGTGCTAATTGGGTTGATTATTTACTGTGATATTTCATTGATTTGATGATTTGATGATTGACATGTTCTGACATGATTGTTGATGATGGAGGCTGACGATAGCTTGTCGACCAGACTCACATATGGAGTAAAGGGGCCACACATGATTTCCAGAGAGGTTGAGGGAGAGGGGTGGAAAGCAGCCCTGCCACCGCCTACTATCACTCCCGTCGTGGCTCGAACTATAGGTTAACGATTACCTAGTTCGAGAGGATCCATGATTCCATGGGGGCAGACTACGATAGTCCCTCACGATGATTCTAAGGGCCACGCAATAAGGCGGGGGGATTATTCCTTAGAGCCCTTAGTCTGCCACAAGTTTACCTGGTGGAGTGTTGACTCCATGGGTTATAGATGTCTACCAATCAGTTCAGTTGGCGAGTGGCACCCTTGGAGCACGTGGTGCATCATGAAGGGCACGTTGCACAAAAGAAACACAAGAAGAGAGTGGAAACCTTGGAGCACGTGGTGCATCCTAAAGGGCACATCGCACAAAAGAAACACAAGAAGTGAGTGGCACCCTTGGAGCACGTGGTGCATCCTGAAGGGCACATCACGCAAAGGAAACGAACGAGGCAAGTGGCACCTTTGGAGCACGTGGTGCATCCTGAAGGGCACGTCGCATTGATGTGGATGAAGGAAACAAACCTAAATAGCCCTAAGACAATAACGCCTTAAGAAATCCCTAAACAACTTCCCTAACCAATTGTCGCCTAGCTCAGAATCTAAATCCTAAGCCTAAGACCTTTCTAGGGTAAAATTTTAGTGTAACCTTAAAGAAAAAGGCCCTAGCATAAAAATAAAAATTCAAACAAAAACCCACTTAAGTAATAGTTAATTCTTCATAAAATTCTGGGGGTAAATAATGAGAGTAAGAATTAAATTAAAACTAATGGTTTAAAATTTTTGCAAAGAAGAAATTATTTCCTAACTTGTGAAAGAACAAAAGATAATTAAATAAATAATAAGTGAAAAGATTAATTAGTGCATTCATATTATTTCCTAACTGGTGAAGGACATAAGATAATTAAATAAATAATAAGTGAAAAGATTAATTAACCCATTTAACTTTTTGTTTTGTTTTTTGTTTTTGTTTTAAAAAAAAACAAAAAAAGAAAAAGAAAGAATGGGAATAATAAAAATAGGGAAATGAGCCTTTTAATAAAAACAAAATAATTTATGGAGAAACGTCGGGGATGAGTGACACTTGTAAAACAAAGAATTTTTTAGGGTTTTCATTAAAATTTAAATTAATTGTGATTAGGGCAAGAGGGGGTTTCAAAAACACTATAAAAAAGAAAAGGAGGGTTAGGGTTAGGGATCGTTATGCTGCCAAATTGAGACTGGACGGATTGCTTCTGAGGAGTTGGGAATTTCTCAGCTCTATTGGAGTGGTAGCTCAGCCTTGGAGGCGATCTGAGAAGCTATTCTTATCTTCTGGATCTTGTGTGGTCCCTTTGCGGCTCAGGGGGCTAAGGGGGAAGCAAAGTACCCCTAGCGATTGGCTGGGAGGTACCGGTGTAGTCTCGACGGTCGGCGAGTAGGAGCGGGACGGAGCACGTGGACAACACTCGGGGACGACATTGAGGTAACGGTATGATTTTTAACTTGGTAGAATCGAATGCATTATGACTCAGGCTGGGAATGGATTATCAGTGGTAAATGGATTTAATGAATGTTTTTAGTCATTTATTCAGTGGTTATAATAGTATCTATTTTTTTATACTTAAATTTCTTATGCGATATGTATTATGGTTGCATTCATGTACATAATGAGATTCTATGGGTTCCTTGGGGAATAAAATACGACTAAATAGCTATTAAAAAACCTCAGAAATGGAATTGGTTATTGTTGTTTATGACCACTGTAAACGGAGCTTTCCTGATGTTTTTAATAGTTTAAAAAAAGATAAAAAATAAAAAAAAGAGGAAACAATTGGGTGTTCTATTTCCTTTTATTACTGGCGGTTTCATTGTATAGTTTGTCCGGCATTCATCATTATAGTCTGATTTCTGAAGAAATCCCCACCTTTACCCTCTGTGTTTTGTTGCCTGGTGGTTTACCATCTGCAGTCGGTGATTTACCCCCTTAATGGGAAGCGACCCTGACTAGTTGAGACTTCGTATTTTTCTTTCTGGGCTGCCTTTTAACTCATTTTGTTAGCATTTTCTATCATTATTTTTGGGTGTCTTCGTTGTCTTCTTTATATATTTGCCTTCATATAAAAGCTACAATGTTTACACCCAACTGCATTTACATACGTTGGTCGGCGTTCCTCCCATGAATTACACCAGGAATTTTCCTAACGCACTGAGCATAGAAGTCTGGATAACGTGCTGGATGATGACATTGATTTTGGGTCTACGATTCTTATGTAGTGAAAACGAAGTATAGTTTAGAGATTGTTGTTATTCAGAATAATTACCAGTCAGAGACAATTCTAGCATTAAGAGCATGTTGATCTTTAACATATGGGGATAACTATATGTAATTCCTTGAGTCCTGGATTTTAAATTCCTCTCGTATTTGACCTTCGACTGTGATGCTGTGTGGTTTCCATGATTCCCTCTTATTAAATGTCTGCGCTTTTGTTGGATGGCCCCACCTTGCCGAATGTTGACTGCGTTTTTCTTTAATCTTGCTTCTATGCTTTTAAAATTGGATGAAGTGCTTGGCCGCGGGCTGCTCTCGAGTGAAACCAGATCGGTGGTTGTGCGAATTGTTGGATGAGAGCTCGTGCTATCTTTTCCTGAGGGCGAACTCTATTGCTCGTCCTTCAATTTAAAAAAAAATAAAAATTCTAAACCTTTTTGCTTCTCACCCTTCCCTTAACTCAGACAGCGCTGACATCGTTGTCTCAGCGAGCCATTGGCTAACATTGGTCAAATTTATCGGGATACCCACGAGCTACTCAGGTATGATGGCGAATTGCTAGGTTGAGTAATGTTACACATATTTGGTAATTTTCTTCTGCATTTTGCCCCTTTTTCTCTGCCCGTTTCCCGACATTAAATTTATGTTGAACTGTGCATGCTACTAGCTACATGTAACCCCTTTGTCCCAACCACCACTCTACCTTGACCACCGTCTGAGCACCGAAAAGTGAGGACGTCGCTCCCCAGGAGATTCATAAGTCTGTTAGCTGCATTTAGTTACCCTTACCAGGCCCGAATGGTCTTAAATGCCCTTAAATGCCCCCTTTTTTTATCGCCAGGGTTTCGCTCTTATTAATTGACAGGTAGCATTGTTAGTTGCTCTATAATTCACTACCCAGATGCTTATGTTAATCATCGATTATTTATTTACAATGATGACAAGCCATTTTTAAATTAAAATACCATGCTGTGAAATTCCTCTACAACCCCATTTACTTAATGTTTCCCTTATGATTTTAAATTATCATGTTCATCATTGATTATGTTATTTACAATGTATTGTAATGAAAGGTCTTTAGTAATTAATTTACAATGCTAATTTATCATATGGTGAGCAGAGTTATGAACATCATGTGTAATTAAAAGAATATGATTCCAGTTGAAATAAAGGTTATGATTGCAATATAAAGAAATTCTTCTACCATCCGGTTTACAATATGTGCCAATTTGATTTTAATTTATTGGGTTAATCATCAATTATTTTATTTACAAATTTTTTGTAATGGAAGCGATTCTTAGTTAAGTTACAATGCTATTCGATTATGAAAGGAAGTACATGGTTATTAGGGTCAGGTTTTTGGTAGTTCCGTTGTTATTAATAACAACAAAGGGTAAAGTCATCTTTATTTTAAATTGCCATGATATTGTAAGCAATGATATGGTTATGTTATGGTGATGTTAGGGTAATTTATTTATGATTGATGACATGTAAATGTACGATCCTTAAACCTAAGGGCCATAAATTATCATGATTTAGTAAATGAGGAATTGCAATTAATTAATGTATAGTATTTAAGACTAGGTTGGTAGCTCGTCGTTTAGTGGGATTCAAATGGAGTATCTGGTATGTAACTATTGTCATGGGGTCTCATTAGTGGTTGGTCGATGTCGGAGTCCCTCTAACTCGCGTTTTCCGTAGAGGTTGTGGTTTTCCGTCTACGTTGTTGTGCTTGGTTGGCTTGCATTTCTTGGTTTGCTTATGTCGGGCAGGAAGTAGACACCTCCATGTTCCTCAGAATAGTCGCCAACCCTGAGACCTTAAATGGTTAAAATCGATGGGAACCTGGGCTTGAGCGTTGCATATGTGACTTGGAGGTCCTAACCATTGCAGGGTAGGATGGATGGGTAGTCAGTATGACTTATTCTGAGTGATCATCGTTAATGCATGCAGTTGCCTGTGGTACATCGTATGTCATCCTATTGTGTTAATCTTGCTTGCATCTTGTTTATCATTGGGTTACTATTTTCTGCCTGAGCCATCGGCCAGGAGCCTATCTGACCTTCTCTCTCTCCGGAGCAGACAACTAAGATTAAATGCCATGCTTTCCTGTGTAGAAATAGTAAATTCTACTACTATGGATTCTTCCTTTTGTGTTCGTACTGTGCATAACCCCGTATGTTGTTAATGTTTGTGTTGTGCACCTTATGGCTATGGTCGTTAATGCTTGCAGTTACACGTTGGGCGCCTTTCGTCTTCTAGTTTTGATCATCATGGTTGCGTCTTGTTAGTCGCTGGGTGGCGACGTAGATTCAAGTGGGTATGTTCCCTCTTTACACACGCGCACACACCTTAAACAAAAAAAACATTGTGCACCTGTTAGCAGATTTGTTGTCGTAACGAGGAGGCCGTTACATATGGTATCATAGCCGGTTCGACCCACGACTTTTGATTCACTATGGATTTCGTTGACATTAATTGATTTTATTATACTATTGCTGATCGAGTTGATTCTGTGCGTGCAGGTAATCATGGTTAGAGGATGCCACAGAGGCAGATGATGGGGTGCTAGGGGAGGAGGCACGATGCCTCCAGTAGCATCCACGCTAGAGGGGTATAACCCCCAGGGAGGCGAGCAGGTTCTCAGAGAGGAGCAGATAGCAGTTGGAGATGTGGTCGAGATGATGAGGACCTTTCAGCGCATGTCTGAGGTACTAATCAGCTGATTGGATAGAGATGAGGCCAAGGCACTGGCACCCGTTGAGGTTCCACTGCGCGCACCAACCGTTATAGTTAACATCCACCGTGAACTCAAGAAGGTAAAATTTCTCGAGTTCTTTGGTGCCCCGGATGGCGCCGCCACCAAGGCATGGTTGGAGAATATGCCGATGTACTTCACACTTCGTGACTATACCTCCAACATGAAGGCTCGAATGGCGGTCTTTCAACTGAAGGGGAGCGCTCTTCTATGGTGGAAGATGCTCCTGCCACAACTGAACATGGCCGTGGAAGACGTGTCATGGGAACTTTTCAAGGAACGGTTCCGAGAGAGGTAGCTTTCAAAGGAATTCATTGAGCTTCAGCTCAATGAGTTCAATGCATTACGACAGGGAGGTCGTAAGGTGCCCGAGTACAAGGCACGTTTCATGGAGCTACTCTAGTATGCTCCGCACCTTAACACAGAGAAGCTCAAGGCCAACCGGTTTGTGTTTGGCCTTAATGACAGCCTGTGTGCAAAGGTTAGGATCTTGATGCCCCAAACCTTACATGACATTGTTCAAAAGGCCCTCATAGAAGAGGAGGAGCTTATTAGTGGGGGTCATACCAGGACTCCAGCGAGACCCGTAGGGAAGAGTTCATCTGGTACACCACAACACCTGACACCAGGGAGACATACACTAGGATATCGTGGCTTCCAGAGGGGATCCACTTCCACTACACCTCGGTGACCGCTGCCTCAACAGCGAACACCTTATCAGGGACCACAACACCAGAAGCAGTGTTGCTCGCAGTAGCAGTAGTTTAGGCCTGTTCAGCAGAACAGACCGGGGTTCCAGGCAGGTGGGTTGTCATCTTCTACTTTAGGCACCAGTACTACTGGGCCGAAGAAGGGGTGTTGGACATGTGGGGAGCCACACTACCAGCGCAATTGTCTTGTGGAGAGGACCAAAGCATCCGGATCATTCAGAACCACTGCCGTGGGAGATATGCGCAAGGCCCATCAGATTCATGCAGCGGAGAATAACCGTCAGGCAGAGCACCAGTCGACTGTGCTCGAGATAATAGGTACTATCGCTGACCAGACCCTTAGTATTTTGATAGACCCAGGTTCTACTGAGAGTTTCATTTCTGGTGCAACGCTAAAAAGGATTAAGGTAAAGGAAATCAAACAGGACAAGTTTAGCTTTGTAGAGATGGTTTCAGGAGCCAAACAAAAGGTTGGAGGAAAGGTTACGGGCTGTGCCCTTAACTTGGGAGAGTTTGTCACAAGGGTCAACTTGTACGTCAAGATCTTAGGATCCTATGACTTTGTGATTGGTATGGATTGGTTGAAATCGCATGAGGCGATACTCAACTGTAAGACAAAACGGTTGAGCTTGGTTGATGACAAAGGACAAAGATGTGTGATTGTAGGATAGAACCAGGGAGTTTCCTTGCGGTTCATCTCTTCCTTATAGTTACGGAAGAGTATGCGCAAAGGGTGAAAACTTTATGCAATCCTCGCGCTAAACGAGAAGGGAGTAGTGGAAGGTCTAGAACACCTTCCGGTGGTGAAGGAGTTTGTGGATGTATTTCTAGAGGAGTTTCCTGGGATGCCATCAGAAAGGGAACTGGATTTTACCATAGACCTAAAACCAGGGACCAAACCGATAGCAAGAACGCCTTATCAGATGTCAACCCCAAAGTTGCAAGAACTGAAAATGCAACTGAAGGAGTTGTTGGACCTGGGAATGATACGCCCTAGTGTGTCACCGTGGGGTGCATCATTTATTTTTATATGAGAGAAGGATGGATCGTGGAGGCTTTGCATTGACTACCGTCAAATAGACAAGGCCATGATCAAGAATCAATATCCCTTAGCAAGAATTGATGATCTATTCGATCAAATGAAGGGTGCGATGATGTTCTCCAAGATCGATTTGCGATCAGGGTATCAAGGAGTATGACGTCCCTAAGACCGCCTTTAAGATGAGATTTGGACATTACGAGTTTACTGTTTTACCATTTGGACTGACAAACGCCCCAGGGGTATTCATGAGTTTGATGAATGGGGTGTTCCGTGAGTACTTGGACAAGTTCGTCCAAGTATTCATTGACTATATCTTGATCTACTCTCGGATGATGGAGGAGCATGATGAGCACTTGCGCTTGGCACTACAGTGTCTACGAGAGCACAAATTGTATGGGAAGTTGTCCAAATGCTCTTTTTACCAATCGAGGATTCACTACTTAGGGCATGTCATCTCCGGTGAAGGTATCATCATGGATCCATCCAAGGTTGAGGCTATTATGGAATGGATTGCATCAATGAATGTCACAGAAGTGCATAGTTTTATGGGTTTAGCAAAATACTATTGACGGTTTGTCGAGAGATTTTCGAAGACAGCAAATTTGATCACGGAATTGCAGAAGAAAAACAAGAAGTTAGGTTGGACCGAGAAATGCGCGGAATCATTTTGAAGGCTTAAGGAGTTGTTGACGACAACGTCGATACTAAAGGTCCCTGACATGGACGCGGACTTCTTGGTATGCACTGACGCATCCAAGGAAGGATTAGGCGAAGGCTTGATGCAAAGGGGACGAGTGATTGCTTACATTTCGAGGAAGCTGAGAAGACATGGGGAGAACTACGCGACTCACAATTTGGAGTTATTAGCCATCGTTTATGCCTTGAAGGTTTGCAAACAATACCTTGTTGGAAGAAAATTTGAATTAAATACTGATCATTGTGGGCTGCAACACATTTTCACGCAAAGCGACCTGAACACGCGACAACGACGTTGGTCAAAATTGCTTAGCGAGTACGACTTCGAGATTACTTACATAAAGGGAACAGTGAACCGAGTGGTGGATGCTTTAAGTCGGAGGCCATGCATCTTTTCGGTGTTGCTTCTTCAAATGAATCTACGTGAGAAGATTCTCACTTTATAGCATGACGATGACAGGTACAAAGAAGTCAATAATTTTATCAAACCAAAACACAATGATGGTACCACGATATGAGGGATTTTATTTTGATATCAATGGGTTATTGAGGTTTAAAGTTGGATTTACATACCGCCAAACGACGATTTGAGGATGTTGATCCTGAGCGAGGCTCATAGAGCAGTTTACATGGCTCACCCAGGAGTTACGAAGATGAGGGCAGACCTTAAACCCTTATTCTTATGGAGGGGAATGAACGCCGACATAGTCAACTTTGTGGCTAGATGTCTAGAGTGTCAGTAGGTAAAGGATTACTTCAACCACATGTCATTCTGGAATCAAAATGAGAAGTTATTTCGATGGATTTTATTATTGGATTGCCACTGACGGAAAGGAGAAACGACTCAATTTTTGTAGTAGTAGACACTCTGACGAAGAGTGCTCACTTTATTCCTATGCGTATGACATATCAGGCACCTGACATAGCGAGAGTTTTCATCAGTGATATTGTGAGGCTGCATGGCATACCTAAAAAGATTATATCCGGTCGAGGATCGATGTTTACTGGACGATTTTGGATGAGTTTCCAAGAAGCCTTGGGAACCCAACTTAAATTAGTACTTCTTATCACCCATAGACGGACGAACAGACAGAACAAACGAACCAAACCTTGGAAGACATGTTGTGCATGTATGTGATGGACCAACAAAAGAGATGGGAGGAATTCTTTCCTCTAGTGGAGTTCGCTTACAACAACAGTTACCGAAGCATCATTAAGATGGCACCTTTCGAGTTTCTTTATGGGAGACCATGTCGGATGCCCTTGAGTTGGGATCGGCTTGAGGATACGGTCCTGGTGGGACCAGAAGTGATCCAAGAAATGGAAGAGCAAATGAAAACCATAATACCAAGGATTAAAGAAGTGCAGGATCAACAGAAGAGTTATGCCGATGTGCACCGAGTCGACCGTAGTTACGAGGTCGGCGATCGAGTCTTCTTGCAGGTTGAACCGCATAAGAGTTTGATTGCGGGTTATGCTAAACTCTCTCCTAGATTTGTGGGACCTTTCGAGATTGTGGAGAGAAAGGGGGACGTGGCCTATCGACTAGCCTTGCCTGATTCTTTGAGGCGTATGCACGATGTTTTTCATGTATCTATTCTGAGACATTATATTAGTGATCCTACACACGTGATTGACATGAGTTCATTGTAGGTATTGGACGAGGGAGTGCTCATGGCTGAGCCGGTCTGCATCTTAGATCACCGTGTTCGACAGTTACGACGTCGAACAGTAGATCAGGTCAAGGTCCAGTGGGACAGTTATAGTCCACACTCGGTGACCTGGGAGGACGCATATGATATGCATCAGCAGTTTCCATTTTTGTTTGATAGATAAACTTATGATACTGTGATACTTTTATTTCGGCATATATACTGAGAAACTTTGGGATGAATTTTAGACCAAGAGGGGGTATATGTAACATCCCTCTCTAGCGCACCAAGAAAACTTATTACTTGAGGACACTTGCTCGCAAGTCATCTAGACTTTTCTAATGTTAAAAAATTTATACTTGATTATGATGCGTTATGATAGACGACATGAGGTTTTACTATTTGATGTAGACAGGTGCTATTGACTCATTTTTATTGAGTGTGCAGGGTTTTGGACCTTGATGATGCAAAGGCATCGGTGGAACCCCCTTGGACTCCAGATTGAGTCGGGGAGTGTGCTATTGGGTTGATTTATTTACTGTGATATTTCATTTGATTTGATGATATGATGTTGACATTTCTGACATGATTGTTGATGATGTAGTCTGACGATAGCTTACCGACCAGACTCACATATGGATTAAAGGGGCCACACACGATTTCCAGAGAGGTTGAGGGAGAGGTGTGGACAGCAGCCCTACCACAACCTACTAGCACTCACGTCGTGGCTTGAACTATAGGTTAATGATTACCTAGTTCAAGAGGATCCACGATGCCGTGAGGGCAGACTGCGATAGTCGCTCACGATGATTCTAAGGGATTCACAATAAGGTGGGGGCCTTATTCCTTAGAGCCCTTAGTCTCCCACAAGTTCACCTCGTGGAGTATTGACTCCAGGGGTTATATATGTCTACCAATCAGTCAAGTTGGCGAGTGGCACCCTTGGAGCATGTTGTGCATCCTAAAGGGCATGTCGCACAAAAGAAACACAAGAAGCGAGTGGCACACTTGGATCACATGGTGCATCCTGAAGGGCACGTCATGCAAAGGAACCAAATGAGGCGAGTGGCACCCTTGGAGCACGTGGTGTGTCCTGAAGGGCACGTCGCATTGATGTTCATGAAGGAAATAAACCTAAATATCCCTAAGATAATAACACCATAAGAAATCCTTAAACAACTTCCCTAACCTAGTGTCGGCCAGTTCAGAATCTAAGTACTAAGACTAAAACTTTTAGGGTAAAATTTTAGTCTAACCTTAAGAACAAACCCTGTAATAAAAATAACAATTTAAACAAAAACCCACCTAAGTAATAGTTGGGTATTCATAAAATTCTTGGGGTGATGACGAGGGTAAGATTTAAATTAAAACTAATGGTTTTAAAATCTTACAAAGAAGAAATTAATTCCTAACTTGTGAAAGAACAAAAGATGTTAAATAAATAATAAATGAAAAGATTATCTAG
>SNQJ01S0141291.1:44705-58526 GCA_010110895.2 Picea sitchensis
TCCGTCTTGCATCAAGACTCCACCTAAACCTTCCTTGGATGCGTCAGTGCATACCAAGAAGTCTGCATCCATGTCAGGGACCTTTAGTATCGGTGTTGTTGTCAACAACTCCATAAGCCTCTGAAATGCTTCCGCGCATTTCTCCGTCCAGACAAAATTCTTGTTTTTCTTCTGAATTCCGTGATCAGATTTGCTATCTTCGAAAATCCCTCGACAAACCGTCGATAGTATCCTACTAAACCCATAAAACTATGCACTTCTGTGACATTCGTCGGCGTAGGCCATTCCATAATAGCCTCAACCTTGGCTGGATCCACGGCGATACCTTCGCCGTAGATGACATGCCCTAAGTAGTGAATCCTCGATTGGTAAAAAGAGAATTTGGAAAATTTCCCGTACAATTTGTGCACTCGTAGACACTGTACTACCAAGCACAAGTGCTCATCATTCTCCTCCGTCGTTCGAGAGTAGATCAAGATATCATCAATGAATACTTGGACGAACTTGTCCAAGTGCTCGTGGAACACCCCGATCATCAAGCTCATGAATACCCCTGGGGCGTTTGTCAGTCCAAACGGTAAAATAGTAAACTCGTAATGTCCAAATATCGTCTTGAAGGCAGTCTTAGGGACGTCCTCCTCCTTGATCCGTAACTGGTGATACCCTAATCGTAAATCAATCTTGGAGAACACCGTCGCACCCTTCATTTGATTGAACAGATCATCAATTCTTGGTAAGAGATATTGATTCTTGATCATGGCCTTTTTCAGTTGATGGTAGTCAATGCAAAGCCTCCACGATCCGTCCTTCTTTCGTATGAAAATAACTGGTGCACCTCACTGTGACACACTAGGGCGTATCAGTCCCAGGTCCAACAACTCCTTCAGTTGCATTTTCAGCTCTTGCAACTTTGGGGTCAACATCCAATAAGGTGGTGTTGCTATCGGTTCGGTCCCCGGTTTTAGGTCTATGGTAAACTCCAATTCCCTTTTCAGTGGCATCCCAGGCAACCCCTCTGGAAATACGTCTGCAAACTCCTTCACCACCGGAAGGTATTCTAGACCTTCCACTACTCCCTTCTTGTTTAGCGAGAGGATTGCATAAAGTTTGCACCCCTTGCGCATACTTTTCCGTAACTATAAGGAAGAGACGAACCGCAGGGAAACTCATTGGTTTCATCCTACAATCACACGTCTCTGTCCTTCATCATCAACCAAGCTCAACCATTTCATCTTACAGTTGAGTATCGCCTCATGCGATTCCAACCAATCCATACCGATCACAATGTCATAAGATCCTAAGATCATGACATACAAGATGACTCTCGTGAAAAACTCTCCCAGGTTAAGGGCACAGCCCGTAACCTTTCCTCCAACCTTACATTTGGCTCCTAAAGCCATCTCCACGAAGCTAAACTCATCCTATTCTACTGCCTTTACCTTAATCCTTTTAAGCACTGCACCAGAAATGAAACTCTTAGTAGCACCTTGGTCTATCAAAATACTGAGGGTCTGGTCAGCGACAGTACCTATCGTCTCAAGCACAGTCGACTGGTGCTCTGCCTGGCGGTTATTCACCACTGCATGAATCCGATGGGCCTTGCCCATATCTCCCACTGTAGTGGGTCTGGCTGATCCAGACGCCCTGGTCCTCTCCATAGGATAGTCGCGCTGGTAGTGTGTCTCCCCACATGTCCAACACCCCTTCTTCAACCCAATAGTCCTAGTACCCAAAGTAGAAGATGACTGCCCACTGGCCTGAAACCCTGGCCTATTCTGCTGAACAAGCCTAAACTGCTGCTGTTGTGGGCGACGTTGTTGCTGGTGTTGTGGTCCTCGATAAGGTGTTCGTTGCTGAGGCAGCGGTCGTCGGGGTGTAGCAAAAGTGGATCCCCTTTGGAAGCCACGATATCCCAGCGTATGTCTCACTGGTGTTTGATGCTACGACATACCAGATGAACCCTACCCTGTTGGTCTCACTGGAGTCCTGGTCTGAGCCCCACTGATAAGCTCCTCTTTGGCTATGAGGGCCTTTTGGACAGCGTCGTGCAAGGTTTGAGGCATCAAGATCCTAACCTTTGCACGTAGGCTGTCGTTAAGGCCAAACACAAACCTGTTGACCTTGAGCTTCTTAGTGTTAAGGTGCGGAGCATACCGGAGTAGCTCCATAAAACGTGCCTCGTACTTTGGCACCATACGACCTTCCTGTCGTAATGCGTTGAACTCATTGAGCTGATGCTCGATGAATTCCTCAGAAAGGTACCTCTCTTGGAACCGTTCCTCGAACAGTTCCCATGACACGTCTTCAACGGCCATGTTCAGCTACGGCAGGAGCATCTTCCACCATAGAAGAGTGCTCCCCTTCAGTTGAAAGACCACCATGTGGACCTTCATGTTGGAGGTATAATCACGAAGTGCGAAGCACATCGCCATATTCTTCAACCATGCCTCGACGGCGGTTCCATCCAGGGCACCAAAGAACTCAGGAAATTTTACCTTCTCGAGTTCACAGTGAATGCTACCAGTAATGGCCGGTGTGCGTGGCAAAACCTCAGTGGGTACCGGTGCCCTAGCCTCATCTCTGTCCAATCGGCTGATCAGTGCCTCAGACATGTGCTGAAAGGACCTCATCATCCCGACCACGTCTCCAACTGCTATCTTCTCCTGTCTGAGAACCTGCTCACCTCCCTGGGGGTTAGACCCCTCAAGCATGGATGCTACTGGAGGCATCACGCCTCCTCCCCTAGCACCCCGTCGTCTGCCTCCGTGGCATCCTCTAACCATGATTACCTGCACGCACACAATCAACTCAATCAACAACAGTATAATCAAATCTAATCATGCCAATGAAATCCGTAGCGAATCCCAAGTCACGGGTTGAACCTCACTCTGATACCATATGTAATGCCCTCCTCGTTACGACAACCACTCTTTAACGGGTGCAATTTTTTTTTTATTTTTTTTTATAATTATTTTTGTTTAAGGTGTGTGCGCGCATGTAAAAAGGAACATACACACTTGACTCTATGTCGCCAGCCGACAACCGACAAGACGCAACCACGATGAACACAACCAGAAGGCTTAAGGCACACAACAGGTGACTGTAAGAAATAAACGACCATAGACATAAGGTGCACAACAAGAAATGCAAGCAATAAACGACCATAGACATAAGGTGCACCACTGTTAACTGCAAGGATTAACGACATACTGGGTTATGCACGATACAAACACAAAGGGAAGAATCCATAGTAGTGGATTTTACTATTTATGCACAAGAAAGCAGGGAGTTTAATCTTAGTTCTCTGCTCCAGAGAGAGAGAAGGTCAGATAGGCTCCTGGCCGACTACTCAGGCAGAAACTAGTAATCGAGGTCAGGTGTGTCGCAAGAGTGGAAACCCTGCCTTTAAAGGGCCCGAGACTCTTGATACAGCACAGGATTCTTTGCACAAATAATCACACACAGACTTATATACTAGGCTACAATGAGGTGTCTACATCCCGCCCGACATAGCAGACCCAGCACACCCCAGGTTTACAACCCAACACAACATTGAATTAAACAAGCGACTACAATCTAACTTAGCCCTAAGGCCAATCCATCGCGCAACTTTAGATCATAATTATCATCGAGGTGCCTTCTACTTCATCATTGAAGGACCTCATGGGGAAAGTCCGAACCTTGACTGAATTTATCCTTTAACAATATAATTATTCATTAGTTATAATCGTAAAAATGATGTATAGTTACAATTATCATTCAACTCAGTAACTAACATTTAGTCCGCAATCCTAAATCAAATTCACTCAAAATTCTGGGATCGTTCAATGCAATCATTAAACATCCACAGTAACATTAATGCAATAATCTAAATTGGTACACCAATGATAGATAAATATGGGCTAACAATTAACGCCACCAGGCCATAATTACAATCAATACTTGGCGCAAATTTTAAAATCATTTGACGCAATAGTATAAAATTAACGCTATCAATTACAAATGGTGGCA
This sequence comes from Picea sitchensis, assembly GCA_010110895.2. NCBI lineage: Eukaryota > Viridiplantae > Streptophyta > Pinopsida > Pinales > Pinaceae > Picea > Picea sitchensis. Next base: position 48,717 of record SNQJ01S0141291.1, read on the forward strand.
CTATTTAAGAAGATCTACAAGAAGTACTTTTAACTCCAACCTAAACCATTGTTACAAGCCCATCATAACATGTCTAAAAGCAATGTCAGTATTGGAAGTTAGCATCCTAAAAATTAATGGTATTAACATAAACCACTAACATTACTGTTACATTACCTGAACAATTATTACATTCCATTGACATATCATCACATTACATTACATTAAATAGAACATATAAAGAATCCATATTCTATGGAAAGGGAAAGAAAACTATTCCTTTTTATAACAATCAAACCCAACAACATTATAGTCTTTACAAACTTAGTAATAGTTTATTTTTATATTATTTTATATTATTATTTAGTTTAAAAACTTAATTCAATTAATCAAATATTTAATCACTTAATTAAAAACTCTTTAAACTTATTTTACTTATATATAACTAAATAACTTTACAAACTTACTAATAAGTATTTATTATTATTATTATATCATTATTCAGTTTAAAAATGAATAAAAAATCAATTAATTTCTGTAGATTTTTAGATAGCCGACCTAGGTTAAAATATTTAATACATCCCACACAATAACTATTAATTAACCGAGATCAACATGCTATCAAATTGTTGATTAGTCCTGATGATGAATCCTGATTAGGATTCGAAACGTTGACAAAAATGACATCAACTATGGATTATCCGACAAACAACTTTGAAAATACTCACCACAGAAATCTAAAAACAAGCATTATATAACACTAAAACCCAACTTCATTGTATTAATATTATCATAATTATGATTATGATCCTAATCATGCTAAAATTTCAAATATTCTGCTTGAATAATACAAGGCTTGTCGATACATAAGCATTCCAATATTCTGCTAAATTTCATACATAATCATAATCATTGCCTATATTATTACATTTTCAAGTATTAATACATGAACTTTATGCTAAAAGGATAACAACACGATGTAACTACCCAACCTGACCATAAACGACTGTATCGTTGTTTTCATAATAAGATGGCACAGTGAATTAAACTAATGAATACCTTACACTTCTGGGTTATCTTGACAATATAAACTCATTAAAATGACTATACAATCTTAAAACTAATAACACAGAAAATAGTACATTTATGCGTGACCTAACACCAACGTTTCATTTTAATTTATGCACTGGAACATTACCCTCATGTATGCAACTAATAATCATTGACATTACCTCGCTGTATTAAAATAAAATAAATTTTAGGTGACAATGTATTACATCCTACTGCCAGAATGATGCAATTGGGAAGACAACACATTACATTAAATATAATCTAACCCTAACTTCCATTTATTTTTAAAACAAAACCATTACCTCTGCGAATTAGAACAACCTAATAAAATGAAATTACCTCTTACATATTACTATAGCAATAACAATGACAATATCGCAGCTTTTACCCAATCCTGTAAAAATGCATACGCTTGGCATAGAAAGGTAAGAAAAACAGTAACGCAGCTTTTACCCAAACTGTAAAAAAAAATTGCATACGCTTGGCATAGAAGGGTAAGAAAAATACCCACAGTAGATTTAAAATTCCCAAGTAAAAATCAACGCCCACAGGAAAAAGGAAAAACGCCTGGTTGTCTAGCTCATCCCATCAAAAGTTTCGCTAGCAGAGTAAGGTAAGGAAAAACTTGGCAAAGGATAACTCGACAAAGGAAGTCGTGGCAGGGTAGTGTTTGTAACCCAACTCAGGGTTTTAGGTGGTTGGAACCAGGTGGGTATTCACCCCCAGACGTACACAGAACTCCCACGCACATGCAGAGAGACACAACATGATAACACAACAATTTTGTGGTCAGAAAACATGTGGGTCTTCACCTCCATTTCGACAAGAGACAGGGAATGAAAATTTGCAGAGGATGGTGTCTAAGTCGCGTGGGTAACCTTCACGGTCGCAGAGAAGTGTCAACCCCCAAAATGCAGAGGTGAAGGGGACCGAAATCATGTGGGTATCCCCACGAATCGCACCAGAAACAACAAAAATGGGTAGAGAGAGTCGTGTGGGCATTCTTGGTGTGGGTATCAACCTCCCCAACCCTCCCAGTAAATTCAACCCCAACGCAGACAATAACAGGAAGAAAAATGCAGGTGTAAACAAAAACGCAGAGAAATCTTTTAACGAAAAGAAACGCAGGGATGTAATGCGAAACATAGTGGAAATTTCATTGTTTTTTTTTATATACACAGGGGTGCTATCTGCATACAAGACAGAACGAAATCTCCGAACCAAAATTACAACCAAAAATCCAATACCCATTGCCAGAACGAAACTCAGATCCCCAAAATTTCAAACAAAAATGCCAGAAAGGGAGGGGTTTTCTTGGGTGATCGAAAATTGCAAAGGAGTGTGCCAGAAGCTGTTTCCAGCATGGTTGTACACAGTGAGATCGAAATGCTAACTATGAGGCCAGGGGTTACTCGAAGGACACAGTAAAATTTAGCAATATTTAAAAGCATGACAATCTGACGTAGTAAGCTAATAAGGAACAACCATTCAGGCCAAACTATAACAAACATTCAGTCATGAACTAAAATTAGTTTACCCATTTAAACAAAAGCAAATCGAACAATATATCCAAATGCATTCTACTCTACAAGAAATAAAATCATACCATTTCCTTTCACCCTCTTCGGATGATGTCCCGCACTCCGTGTCGCGTCCCGCGCTCCGTGTCGTGTCCCGTGCTCCGTGTCGGTCCTTCTCGCCGACCGTAGAGACTACACCGGTACCTCCCAGAAAATTGCTAGGGGTACTCTGCTTCCCCCTTATCCCCCCAATCTGCAAAGGAGCCACACAAGATCCAGAAGATAAGTCTAGCTTCTCAACTCACCTCACAAGGCTGAGCTACCACTCCAATCCGAGCTGAGAAAATCCCAACTCCTCACAAGCAAACAGTCCAGTCCCCATCTGGCAGCGTAATGTTATGCTAATAATCCCCCTCTTTCCCTAAATCACATTTCATTTAAGTTTTAAATGAAAACCCTCTAAAAATTCTTTGTCTTACAAGTGTCACTCATCCCCCATGTTTCTCCAAAATTATTTTCTTTAAATTTATTAAAAGGCTCATTTCCCTATTTTTATTATTCCCTTTCTTTCCCCTTTTTTTTTTAAACCAAAAAGGTAAATGCGCTAATTAATCTTTTCATTTATTATTTATTTAATTATCTTTTGTTCTTTCACAAGTTAGGAAATAATTTCTTCTTTCCAAAATTTTAAAACCATTAGTTTTAATTTAATTCTTACTCTCATTATTTACCCCTAGAATTTTATGAAGACCTAACTATTACTTAAGTGGGTTTTTGTTTGAATTTTTATTTTGTGGTAGGGCCTTTTTCTTTAAGGTTACACTAAAATTTTTACCCTAGAAAAGTCTTTGGCTTAGGACTTAGATTCTGAGCTAGGCGACAATTGGTTAGGGAAGTTGTTTAAGAATTTATTAAGGCATTAATGTCTTAGGGCCATCTGGATTTATTTATTCCTCATCATTAGTGCAATGTGCCCTTCAAGATGCACTACGTGCTCCAAGGGTGCCACTCGCCTCGGTGGTTTCTTTTGCGCGACGTGCCCTTCAGGATGCACCACATGCTCCAAGGGTGCCACTCGCTTCTTGTGTTTATTTTGCGCGACGTGCCCTTCAGGATGCACCACATGCTCCAAGGGTGCCACTCACCAACTTGACTGATTGGTAGACATCTATAACCCCTGGAGTCAACACTCCGCCAGGTGAACTTGTGGGAGACTAAGGGCTCTAAGGAATAAGGCCCCAGCCTTATTGCGTGCCCCTTAGAATCATCATGAGCGACTATCACAGTTTTCCCTCACGCCATCGTGGATCCTCTCTAACTAGGTAATCGTTAACCTACAGTTTGAACCACGACGGGAGTGCTAGTAGGCTGTGGTAGGGCTGTTGTCCACACCTCTCCCTCAACCTCTCTGGAAATCATGTGTGGCCCCTTTACTCCATATGTGATTCTGGTCGGCAAGCTATTGTCAGCCTGCATCATCAACAATCATGTCAGAACATGTCAATCATCAAATCATCAAATCAATGAAATATCACAGTAAATAAATCAACCCAATTAGCACACTCCCTGACTCAATCCGAAGTCCAAGGGTTTCCATCGATGCCTCTGCATCATCAAGGTCCAAAACCCTGCACACTCAATAAAACTGAGTCAATAGTACCTATCTACATCAATAGTAAAATCTCATGTCATCTATCATAATGCATCATAATCAAGTATAAATGTCTTAACATCAGAAAAGTCCAGATCACTTGTGAGAAAGTGTCCTCAAATAATAAGTTTTCTCAGTGCACCAGAGCGGGATGTTACAAATTTCAAGATCCATTTTTTTTTGTTTCATATATATGGTTTCATTAAGACCTATACCTTTCCTTCATGCTTTATCTCCTTGTCTTTTTCTGTGTCTTACAATGTTACTTCTCCAACTCTTGATTATGTTGTTGCAAATTCCGAATTTGTTGTTTTAATTCTTTCACCTGGTGGCTATAATTTATACCTTCAGCAGCCTCCACCTTTGGTTTAATTAAAAACTTCTTCTTGCCTCTCTCTTTTAACCCCTTCTCATCATCCATGGATGATTTATTATAATCATCTAGCATTTTTCTTTTTCTAGACCTTATTTCATACCTGTGCATTACTTCAAACCCTTTTCCTTGTGCTTCCTTCATAGACCCCTGCATCTTTTATATGTTGGCCTCGATATATAGTTTGGTTTCATATGAAATTTGCTAGGAGGGTAACCTTTATTTGGGGAAATTCCATCATAGTCTTTCTCAGGATCTCAACCGAGGTCCCTTGCAGTTTTTCGTAAACCTAAATATGTAGGTTATTCTATATTAACAGATAAATCTATGATTTCTGGGACAAATTAAAATAGATCGAGCCCCTATGGATCTATTTGGTTCAACTTCCATTGGTCTTAGGGAGACACCATTTTGTTTTGACCACCTATGGTGCAACCAACAAGTTGAACATGAATTTTATTCTGATGTAATTTACCACCTGTAATTTTAGTTCCCTGTAAATCTTTGATGATGAGAACTGAAGGTGTAGCTTGGACAATCTTAACACAAACTATGTAATGATGAATCCAGAGGAAAAACCATGAAACCTCCTCTTGAATGTGGTAAGAACTATGTCCTCCCTCTTTAAAGCATTTAATTCAATCAAGTATTGATCAAAATATTTGTTTTCACCCCTATATTTCAAAAATGTAGCATGAAAGTTAGTCCACGATTCTATTGAATCAACCTTTAAGCTTCTAAGCCATATCCTAGGTTCTCCATACAAGGATTGATAAAATGTTTTCATTAAAAAATCCTCATGGATGATATGTAAAAGATCAGTGAATCATTCAAAAGAAACCATGTGTTTCTTGATCGTCACATGATCTTCTCCATTGAACCTTGGATGGTAATCTAAAAAATTTGGAGGGTAGTCATGGAGGACAAAAGGAGGTTTCAGAGGTTTATATCCTTCCTTGATATTGGATTGAACATAAGTGACTTGGCCACAAAATGGATCAGTAATGACTTGAGGAGGTAATAAATCATCTTTATTATTCAGAGATTTACAAGATGGGTCAACTTTAGGAGGAATTGAGATATGTACATGACTAGTGGGTTTAAATGAAGGAATGAGATTAAGATCAATAATGAAAGAGGGAATATATTATCTTCTCAAGGATGGATTCACCATTGTAGGATTATAATCATCTAAGTAAACAAAGAATAATATAAATTTTTTCACATGTAAACGAAAAGGAAGGAATGAAATCATGAAGAAAAATATGATCTCTTTGAAAACACTAATGGATTGGTACCTGGTCTTTTCCTTCCACCTTTTCAATTTTTGTATATTGGACTCCCCCTCCAATGAATTCTTTTCATTATGGAGTCACCAGGTGAAATATTGAAGTCATTATGTGTGTCTAGCTTTTGTTCAACATAAAAAGCCATATCTAATTATTGTCATTCTCCCAGGGAAATAATGTTTCTTTGCTCCATTCCTCGATAATGGCACCAGAAGATGTTGGTCCTAAAGTCTGCACCTGACTGCTAAAGGGCATAACTAGACCACCTCAAATTTGGAATGGTTGTTTTTTTTTAATAAGGTGGTTTTGTTGGTGAGATAAATGATAGGTTTTCGAAGATGACAATATGGTTGGACTAGTCAAACAATATGAATGTAGGTTTTCCTTAGCTAATGGTATGAACATTGATGAACAGTTAGGGATATGGAAAGATAAAGAAAGGAAACAACAACAAGAAATGCAACAAATTACCTATTGTGTGAGAATTAAGACTTAAAATGATATTTTAAGACCTAGACAAATATTTGGATACAAATCATCCAACAGGTTTCCAAATAATTGACCTTTTTACTTTCCAAATAATTGACCTTTTTACTACAACAATAGTTTTTTAGCAGGTTGCATAACACTAAAAATATGAATTAGAACAATATTTGAAGAAGAAGGAAATGTACATTGAACACATCACAATTTGAATCCAATATAAGATTAAAACAAATAAAGACTTGAGCAAGAAAACACAACTGTCATCAATATATATTCACTAGGTAGAGAGTAGGGATGATTTTAAGGATGGAAATTTATTTTAAAATGTAGAAACCTAGGTGAATTTTACTTATCTTTCATATGCCAACTATAAATGTTTGGTGATATTTTTTTAAAAATATTCAAATTTATAAGGATTTTATATAGTTTTTATAAAATTTTGGCGATTTTTAAGGTAAAATAATTTTATCCTATAGAGTTTGGGCGAATCATTTTTAAAATAACGAATCTCATTTTTGGAAAAACCATGGAAAATTAGCCCACAAGCGAAATTTAGCCCCTAAAATCATCCATGGTAGAGAGATTTACAATCATATGAGCAGGTCCAACCAATTCTGATACTTGAATCTTTTCACTAAAAATTGAACCCTTTTTACATTCGAAAATTGATCTATTTTTCCATTTTCCAAAAGGTTAGACCACCTTTCTAGGATCTAACCCAAAATTTAAACTTCACATAACAAATAGACCCAATCAATCAACTCAACTATCCCTCCTTAATCACAATTTGTAAACATTGTTTTTACTTGAGTGAATTTGCTTTGAAGCATCAGTTCATAATCTTCTCCTTAATGCGACCTCAAAAGCATTGTTTTTATGAAAAGAATTTTTAGTGACATTGTAAATTAACTTCCAATCAAGTGACTCTAGAGTAAGCATTGAAGTGGAATATCCTATATTTAATGTTTTCCCATTAATAATGTGGAAACCACTAGTTAATCACTTTGTTTCTTTTCCTTTACTGGAGAATCTTGGAGTATTTTTTATTTATAAACAATCAAAATATATATTTTTCTTTCAGTAGCATCAACATGTCATAGATTCAACACAATCCTAGTATTCTCTTTGTAATGATCTTTAAAATTCCTCAGAGAATTCAAAAATTGAGTGTGCTACAAAGAAAAAATGAATTTTGAAGGAAAGGGCATAAAAGGCATGAAAGATTTAGAAATATAGGGAATATCTCTGATGATATAAGAGTTGTGATTCTAAGAAATCCATATCCCACAAAATTATCCAAAGCAAATTCACAAAGTTCTTCTATAAACGATTGAGGCTTTGTCAACATAAGGCGCAACGTCGTTAGAACAATATACTCATTAAAACTTCAATATGTCAATTGTTTGAATTAAACCTAGGTGGGGAGGATAACACTCATTTTCATAAGTCTAGACCCAACAAAAAAATACCATTCCTTATATGTTAAACGACCTCTGAATCGTATAAAAAGGGCAATATTTCAAAGATGAACCTAAATCCAAATATAAAACATCATAATTTAGGATCAAAATGATATTCAAGTTGCTAAATAAATAATCATTTCATGCCCCCCAAAAGATGGCCCCATCTCCACTACCTTCATATAGGAATTACAAAGGAGCGACAATATTTACCTTAGGTTCCCTATTTCTCATTTCAATAATTCCAAAGAAACCTAAAGGAGGTGTGGCTATGTTCCATCCTATAGTGAATAGTGAAAGAAGAATTATATAGTCCCTTTTGGAAGTAGTATTATTAAAAGTAGGACACAAACAAAAATTGGAATTGTTAGTTAGGTTTCTTAAATTCTAAAACATGCACATATTGGATGTGTTAATCATTTTTTTTATTAAGGGGACCTATGAATGAGCTCATGTGATCTACCCTAGCCCGTGGTGATTCCATCAGAAAATGTCTAGTGTCATGACACATTAAATAATCATTTGAGATCATTAGCATGACCATAGAATTTCTAAATATGCAACTACATAAAAAATGATCAATGCTTCGAATATTACACACTTCTAATTGGAAATCTTGATATTCTATAGAAAATAAAGAGCATTGTGGTAACAGAGAATTTAGAATACTACTATATAGTTTAAGAAAATATTTAGATACTTTTTCATTACTTTCATATTGGTAAGAGATTATACCATAAATCTCTTGAAACAAAGACAATATCATATTTTAAATAATTGTTGATATAGGAGAAAATCTACAAAGATAAAGGTGATATGCAATACAATACATGGATAAAAAGGTGTAAAGGGAGTAAAACTTAAAAGTTCACAATTTTAAAACTGTATAATATTGAAGACCAAAACCTAGACTAAGGGAAAGTGACTCAACCATCATATTTATAGTTCACCATCATCTATAAACCAAACTCTAGATGCAAAAACTAAATGACATTAATGTAATATTATTTTATCAACAATGCCAACATAAATATCTAAATTATTACAACTTTAAGAAAAACCAAATACAAATCAATAAATATGTAAGTCAAAATTGAACATATATCAATATCAATCTTAAATATATGAAAATTTTCTTTTCTAGTAATACCTAAAATCCATACATTATCTAATTCCATATACTCAATCAAACTTAAAGAAAGAAATGGTGTTATATCATATCTTTATTTAGAAAATAAAAAACATTAAATAAAATAAAAATATATATTTAATTCAAAAAATAAAAAATTATGTTTAATTCGAAATCAAAACCAACAAAAAACTTCAAATGCATGCACGCACGCACGCATGAAGCCTTTGAGAATTTGTTATATTTAATTAAAAAAAATAAAAAATTATGTTTAATTCGAAAAAATAACTGACAAAACACTTCAAATGCATGCACGCATGCACGAAACCTTTGAGAATTAGTTTCAGATGTTAACAGTGGTGAGTTGAAGAGAGAGTGAGTGTAGCATCTAAAATTTTCTAATGTTAAAACATTATACTTGATTATGATGCGTTATGATAGACGACATGATGTTTTACTATTTGATGTAGATAGGTGCTATTGAATCAGTTTTATGGAGTGTGTAGGGTTTTGGAACTTGATGATGCAGAGGCATCGGTGGAACCCCCTTGGACTCTGGATTGAGTCAAGGAGTGTGCTATTGGGTTGATTTATTTAATGTGATATTTCATTTGATTTGATGATATGATGTTGACATTTCTGACATGATTGTTGATGATGCAGACTGACGATAGCTTGCCGACCAGACTCACATATAAAGTAAAGGGGCCACACATGATTTCCAGAGAGGTTGAGGGAGAGGGGTGGACAACAGCCCTGCCACCGCCTACTAGCACTCTCGCCGTGGCTCGAACTTTAGGTTAACGATTACCTAGTTCGAGAGGATCCACAATGCCATGAGGGCAGACTGCG
>SNQJ01S0141292.1:0-24878 GCA_010110895.2 Picea sitchensis
CTTTGAGTATTTCATCTTCTATATTGCATTATTTATTTTATATGTAACCTTGTAACCTTGAATGAGACTATTTTAGTGCACAATGAATTCCATATGGTTAATGATTGTATTTCAATCTCTCACTACAACCAATGATTGAGCACATTAACATTTAGAAATTTTCAATCCTTTCCAAAGTGCATAAGATTTTGCTTGGTTGTTGGAAAAAACACCAAGTCCCCATGAAAAAGAAGTTATTAATATAAATAATAAATAATGTCAATGTTTTCTATTAATAGTTATTAATATGGTAATATTAATATTAATATTGCCACCTAAATTAATTTTTTAATTTATATTTTTCGGCGCAATTTTGACGACAATAATATACCTATGACGAATTCGCTATATAAACAAAAAAATGTTGTCGTCGCAATTGCGACGAAAACAAAAATTGTTGCTACACATTTGCTATATAAACAAAAAAATGTTGTCGTTCTTGCGACGTGTTCGCTATATAAACAAAAAAATGTTGTCATCGCAAGTGCGATGACCATAAAATTGTTGTGACGCATTTGCTATATAAACAAAAAAATGTTGTCATTCCTGCTACACATTCACTATATAAACAAAAATAAGTTGTCATTGCAAGTGCGATGACAACAAAAAATGTTGCGACGCATTTTCCATATAAACAAAGAAATGTTGTCGTTCTTGCGACGAATTCACTATATAAAACAAAAAAATGTTGTCGTTGCAAGTGAGACAAAAATTAAAATTGTTGCGACGCATTTGCTATATAGACAACCAAAATTGTTGTCGCAATGGTCATCGCAATTGAGACGAACTGTTGGTTTCACTTAGTTTTCCTATATTGTCGTATTGGCAATGATATTTCTTTTTTTGTCGCAATTGTGAGAAATTCCCTAAGGTTGTCACTCTTGCAACGTTAATTCAAGTTCATCGAAATTTCCACGTGCCATAAAATGACGTTTTAGAGACTCAAGATTTGTCGCAATATCAATGACATAACATCGAAATAGTCGTCGCAAAATGACCCAAATTTGCTAGTGAATTGTAAATATTAATTTAGGAATATGAAGAGTCATAGGTGAATGTCAAGAGTCATTGTACCTCTTGGAATATGAATCCAATAGTCATCTTTCAATGTATTTATGTATGGCTCACATTAATAAACAATTTTAATGTGTGGAGTTATTCAATCCTCGGCCTGTCACAATGAACACACAAAGAAGATATAATTAACTATCACTAAATCCACTTACCAAATCCAATGAGGGTAGTATCAAGTGATCTAAAGGTGTGCCAAAAAATTGATCCTAATTGTTGACGATTAAAATCGTAATGAGGTTTTTTCCCGCAAAGTATTGCTAAAGCCTATTATTATAAGCTAACGAGATATCTACAATACTATTAGGTGGGACCCCCTTGTAGATTGGAGGATTAGATCTGGTTCTTATTTGATAATTATGTTGTTGTTCGACAATGCTTATAGGTTTGAGCATTTTTTATGTTCAAATGTTGGTTCTATTTCGCAACAAATGGGTGATTATGTGTGAGTTTCTTTACTCTGAATTCCCATATCCATGTCACGAAGGCTCATGTGAACTGTTATTTTTATTTCCCCATGATCTATTATATATTACACCTGCACAAAACATGTGTTAGTCATGGAAAAGGATAAAATAAATATGGAAAAAAATCAAAGAAAGAAATTAAACTATGCTACTATGATACACTACATGCATTGAATTTAAGGGATTGTTGTTAGTACTAGCTAATGGGGTTAGTGGCTATATGATATATTGATTTATATGCGCTATGGTGTGGTTGGAAATGGTTAATGTAACATAGGGTGGTGCATTTGACAAGTGATGGATTTTAAGTTCAATGCATATATTAATTAAGCGGATTAATGGAGGGTTGGTTGGCGTGTACTAAGGAATTGAATGAGTGGAGGATGGAGGCGACGTGCATTTGTTGCATGTCACTCCATACCCCTTCCACTATATCTCACCCTAGATTGGATATTGTTCAATTGTGTTTCGCTGTGGTTAAGCTCTGATTTTCAAGCATAGGAAGAAATGCTTGGCCAACCTTAGGCTTTTAAGGCTTTTTGGTTACAGGTATGTATTTTCACCATCCATGAACCCACTCTGGTTATGAAATAGATATTGGCTCGATGATGTATGATTCTGTGCTTTTCTTGAGACTGACAACTATGTAAACGTGTGATGTTTCTCTAGAATGGTTGTTGTGTGGTTTTTGTTACAAATGGAAAACGATGGTTGAAATCAGAGTTTAATTAATTAATCTGAATGGCAGAAGCCATGAAGGATCTATGTTGTCCTTATGATTTTTTTTGGAGGGTTCATTCGGTCCAGACTTGACCAGTTGTCTTCACACAATTCTTGTCACCTCAACCGGTCACATTGTTGTTATGGGTTGTTGGGTTTAATCTCAAACCACCTGGTGTCATTGTATATCGTTTCACCTGTGTATGGGCTCATTATGCTATTAGTGTTTGTGTATTTGGTTAATGGTTATTTCATAGCTTTGTTGTATATCAGCATTACCCTAGTTGATTGGGGAAAATCGTGAGGTTTATTCCCTACATGATCTGGTGTTATTTATTGGCCCGTGAGGGACCTCTGCTCCTCTATTCATAATCTCTATCCCATGTTGAACTCTCTCCTTGTCTTGCAAAGCTATGGGTGATATGCCCTGTGGCTCCAACGTGTTGTCTCGAATGTTCTCACCTATTGTTGATGGTCATTTCCAACCCCCCTGTAGTGGTTACTTAGAGTCCACCCTCGATTATTTTAAGCCCAATTTTTTTAAACTAACCAGTTGTCTTTGGTCGGACGCATGGTCGACTGTTATGATTTGGTGGAGTATCGTCGACAGTGGTTAATTATTGGTTGTCCCTGATTAATAGCGTTGACAATGGTTTTTTTGATTGGTTATAGTCACTGTGTTCTTTTATTATGGCAATTGATTTGATAGTTCACCATGGTTTTATGGTTGACTTGGAATATGCCTCTTTGCTATGTGCTGGATTGTGTGTTTCCTACAAAATGATATTGGTTGAAATAAGGCTTGTTGTTGCTGTGTGTTTTAATTGCCAAATGGGAATATTGCAATCGTGATAGTTGTGTTTGACTGTCCATTTTATATGTTATGGATATTGTTTGATTACACCATCAGAGATGAGAATGGGTTTTTAAACAGTATAGTTTTGTTGCAATTTTATTGATTTAAGAAATGGGATTGGGCATATTGTTGCGGCCTCCTTGTATTGGATTGATAGCTCAACATCGTTTGATGTTTAGATTCAGATTAATTAAAAATGTTTGGTCACAGAAATGATCTTGTGTTTTGTCGAATGGTTTGTGTATCCTACATCGTATGAGTTGAAATGGTGATTGTTGTTACTATGTTTTTAAATGGCAAGTCATGATCATTATATCGATGATTGTGTTTCACTTTCCACTATGTATGTTTGATGAAGATCATGCATCGTAGTAGAGATAGGCATGGGTTCTATGAAAATATGGTCTCATTACAATTTAATTGACAAATGAAATTGAGGGGTAAAATCAGGCATGATTTTTTTGTTTATCTTTTATTAAGGAAATAATTCATGGACAATGGTTGATGTTTTGATGCTGAACAAAGTGAAATAAGTGATTGTGTGTTCATTTGGAAATTGTTTAAAAGCATTAAGTGGACAAATGAGAAGAAACAAAATTATTTTACAGGTTGTTGTGGAAGGCATATTGTCTTGTTTTGATGACACCGTGTTAAAGATATAATTGTGAACAGTAAGCAAGTTAATACATAGAATTGATTGAATTATACACAATAATTGTTTAATTGATCACATCAATTATTTGGTTGGTGTTGGATCTTTTCCGTTTGATGTAGAATGGTTTTATGGATTACTAAATTAATTTTATGAACAATATCCGGTCTCTTTCCCAACCATTATTTCACTTTTCACTAATTACAATCCCCTCGCCTTCCCACATTCATTTTTCACTCCCTGTTCCTAAAATCTAATTACAGTTAAGAGAATTCTATATTGTAACATTTTGAAATCGTAGTTTCTTGGATGGATTACAATGGCATATTCCTTGGTTTACAATACAATTGATTGTGTGTTGTCTATGATAAGTAACCATGATTATCTTCCCCCTCATATTAACATTTTTCGCTCAATACAAACCCCTTGCATATCCCAGGACCATTTGTTCACTCCCTGCTCATTGAAAACAATTAAACAATTTGTATGGATTGGATTGCATGAGTTTGATATGTTGCTGAGCCAAAATGTATTTCATATTTGTAAGGACTTGTCATGTATGGTTGTTAAAGGAACTATTTTCTAATAAATCATGCATGTAGGAATGTGTTTTTTAAATAAGGTAGCCATGGCGAGGTAACAGGAAAGAGGTAGTGGAGCAGGGAATACTAGAAGGCCTAGATTCTCCATTCACTTTGATTTTGACTCACAAGAGTTAGGCCAACTATTTCAGTCTGGATTTTTCAACTGGATTGGAAAAAAGGGTAGTCCAACCTAGGATTTTTCAATTGGATTGGGCAAGGAATGGTCCAACCTAGGCCTGAAAGGCCTCCCTTCACAGCTCCACAAGCCCCTAGTATTCCCATGCCCCCTCATGTCTCATTGCAACCTGAGGTTCTTGAAAACAACGGATGGAAAGATATTTCCCACATGACAGTCTCCCAACATCGTGGCTGGCCCAATTTGTCTTTACCTGCTCCCTCGCCTATCAATAAGATTGTCCAAGTTGCCCCTGTCCACTCACCAGTTCAGTCTTCCCATGCTAGAAAAAGGTTGAAAATCGAGTCCCACCATGCTCCTGGAAAAGGAAAAGCCACTGCTGCCCCTTCCTCACCCTCCAATGGCTCTGATAAATCTATGTCCTCCCAGATGCATTTGAGGGATGATTTTTCTCACGTGACCAACGAGATTAGGCCTAAAGGCTCAGCATAGCCAAAGGTAAATTTATAGATATCAAAAGGTGACAACAACAACAAGGGAAAGATTGCATCTCAGAGTGGAAAATATGGATTTTAAGTTTTATTTTATTTATTGTTGATGACAGTTGAATTCAGAAATTTTGGACAACATGTTATTTTTGGATATATGAGTAATATATGTTTTGAAAATAATTTCAAAAATCATTGGATAAGTTGTCAAATGTGAATTTGATGATGGAAGTCACAAGGAGGGATGTTTTGTTTAACTAGTTGTCTTGTGATTGTGAAAATCTAAGGGAGTGACAAGGGGTCCCACCTACTAGTTATTATTTATTTAAAACCCCTTATTATGATTATTAATTTTACCCCTAACTAAAAAGTTGGTTGAGCTTTTAGTTAACTTAACTAATGAAGTGGTTCAACTACTTCAACCAATTATAATTGCTTAAAGGAAAAAATAAAGGGAGGAACAAGAGGAGGATAGAAGGAGAAGCATACTAAGGTTTGCTCTTTGAGTTTGTGTTGAGATAGTTCAGTTTGCATTCATTCCTTAATTGATCATAAGACTAATTATTTTTTATGATAACAGGGTCTTATTGTAGACAACAAGATTCAGGAATGAATTATATCATTTAGACACTTGTTTTTTTCAGAGGTGTTGATCTATCTTTGACAGTCTGTGTAGACTTGTATGTTTGTGAATTAGTTTTCATGTCTGACAAAGGCTATTGTGCAAAGTCGAGTGGGAAGCAATCTGTGGCAAGTTGATCCATATTTTAAAGTTCAATTTTTTATTTTCTATCAGAGGTTATTTTGTATGTTTCATCGGGGACGTCTAAGTTTGACTTTGGTCCAAAACTTCTTCACGAAATTTTGTGAAGAGAATGAATCTTTGATGAATTGGAATGAAATAAAGGATTTCTTTATGTCTCATCTATCTTGATCATTATCTTGGTGTATTTACTTTTGTCTCTACATTTATTTCAGCAACTATTATTTTCAAAAAATCATATAAATAATCAATTTTTCAACAAGATTTTATTTACAAAAAGACTAGCCTAATCACTTGTAATCAATACTTGTGAGTTAGGATATTATTTTTTATGGCTATAAACATAGGGTGGCATTCCCGTATATTTTTCTTTAGCCAAGAAGAATCTGAAAATGCTTGAGTAAGATCATTTCATATATTTTCCTCAACACTAACTAAAGAAGGATATAAAATGTAACAACGATGTTAGTGTAACTAGGATTATCTTAAAAAATTAACAAAAAAATGGAAAATATCAAAATGATGAATATAATTACATTATAAAGAAGATTAAATGATAAGAGAAATCCTAACTATATATCATTACATATAATGGTGATTCCCACATACATAAATTATAATACCAGACTCATTTTCTTTTTTTTACTAGCATGTATGTGATCGACAGGACTAGCCTGTGGCTGAGAAACCTTGACCTGGGGGCATCTAAGCCGTCAAAATCACCCGTGGATCACACCTGGTGATCTAGATTATTTTGAGAACGAAATGAAGGAAGAGATATAACAATGGAATATACATATACATTACAGTATCAAACACAAATATACAGTAATGCACAATTTTTATTAATGAGAGAATGTACATAAACTATAAAATTGCAGAGTGAATGACTCGCTAGAATGGTGGCAGCTTATCTCTGAGAAGAGATGTGATGGCTACGCTCATTGACAATAATATTATGATGTTTACAATGAGTCTCTAGAGGCCTTTTTAACATAAATAAAATCCAAAACCCTAACACCGGAAGATGAAACACCAAAAATTTTGCGAACCCCAATGGGGGTAGTTGGTACGTTAACTTTACAAGGGTGTAACTTATGCATATGATCTATGTTTTGGGCATAGGATAGCTCATTTGAAAGGTCTATCCAAGGACTACACATTTTTCCATAACAATGTGGCTAAAGCATGTATTGTGATTGTGGCGGGCCCAAAAATATGTTGTTTAGGGCCTCAAAACGGCCCCAAAAGTTTAGGACCCGAAAATATGTAGAAAATATGCCAAGGTGGAGACCCCTATTTTGAGCCAACGAAATAGGTTGGTGACCACAAATTTCTTCCTGGATCAATCCTGCCCCCTTAGGAATAAATGGTCTCCATTGCATGAAGTCCCCTAGGAATCTTTTGTTGAATATGAACCTTGGTGAGTTGCTTTCCTTGCTAAATAAGTTTTCCTTCTTAGCGTGTTGAAGGTTGTTATGAATCTGTTGTTTAAGGGGTTGGATATTCTTAACCAATCTGTCTACATGATCTACCGGAGTGTAAGAGGACTTTGTTGGTGAATATGCACTAGGAAGAACATGAAGGGATTTATCATAACTTGGTTTGACTAGGCAGTGTGGAGGCACCCCCATAGGTGCAGTAGGAATATCTTGGTGCTCTTGTACAATCTTGTTTATCTTCTTCTACTGGATAGAAGGGTCTTGCGTTGAGGATACAGTGGTTGCAGTGTCCTTCTCTTTTGACCAGGTTGTGAAGAGGATAAACTTTGCGATATGAGAGATTACTTTGCGTCATTGTTTTTTCGATACAATAGTCAGAACTACCTCTGGTATCATGTAGGCTTGGCCCACCAAAGTAATAATGACGCTACAGGGTCGAGACTCATAAACATCATGACTCCTCCACATATATGGCTAGCCTAATAGAACATCACAGACTTCCTGTGGGGAAACATCACACCATACCTCATCCTTGAAGGGATTGATGTCGTATGACAGGCAGTACTGATGGATGACAAGAAGATCTCGTCCCTAGCGAATCCATCTGATGTTTTATGGTTGTGGGCGTGGTGTTGTCGAAAAATCTAATTGCTTGAGGATCTTTGTTGGATGATGTTCTTTTGTCTTTCACTATCAACAATAAAATGAAACAGGGTCCCCCTCACCCATATCTATGAATGGAAAAGGCTCTCCCCCTCCTTGAGATCCTCTGGTTCTTCTTGTTTGAGTTTTGTGGTCGCGACAATAGTAGTGGGTTCTGCATCAATTATCTATCTCCTTTTATTATTTTCTGAATCAAAGTCTGAGTCGGAGCTCGACTCTGTTTCTTTGATCTCGACCACCAATGATTGTTTTGAGCGACATTCATCGATGTTTTTCCAAGGGATTTTGTGGAAGTCACACCACTTCCCAGTGTCCTTCGTCTTCCCATTTCTCTTGTTTTCTTATGGCTTGGACTGGTTGTCTTAAGGTTGGTTGTTCTGTGAGTTAGGGTTTTCTTTACCATACTTTGGTTGTTGTGCATATGCAGAATCGAACTCCCTCTTGTTCTATTGTTTAAATTTCTGCTCGATTTTGACCACATATCAATAAGCGGCTCCCAATGATGAAATGTCCAGAAATTCCATTTTGGTTTGGATGTACATGTGTAGAGCCCCGCGATATTTCAGAACTAGATTTCTCTCAAAGTCTTTGATATCGAGTTTGGTGCGCAATGGAAGGAAGGTATTTGTGAACTCTGAAACTGTTTGGTCCCGGCCTTTTGATGCAACGTGGTCCATCTCATGTACTAGTCATCATAGTTTCCCACAGGGTAATATTACTCCTTGATCACATCCATAAAAAAATCCTAAGTGGACTCGGCCCCAAAATATTCCATACTCCTCTATGAAACTTTGCTCCTAGTATTTTTCCCACCATTAATGTTTGATATGTGGGAGAGCCTTAATGATCACAAACATGATTTTTTCTCCATCAAAAAAATTGTGAATAGAGAAATAACCTTCTAGCAAATTTAACCATTTTTCCAAAGCATCTGCATCGACTTGGCCTTCAAATACAGGAATATCAAAATTAACTTGTACCTTGAATGGGGTAGCATCTCCAAAGCGACTTCTTGATGAAGAATCACATGTTATTATCGGAAATTGTTGAAGTATTTGGGAAAAATTCTCCAATATCTCGGTCCTTTGTTACGCAAGGGATTTTAAGAGAAATAGCTTAATGAGATATTCTTCTCCCTTGTTTATCTTCTCTTCTAACATGGGAGGTCACTTGGGTTGGTGAGAGCAGTTGTCCTCAAGAGAAACTAGCTCAAGACCCAACTCTCTATACCTTGACCTCCTCGGTGACATGCACTAAGAAATGAAAAGGAGTAGCCTTCTTTGATACAACTAATATGGATTATTTTGAGAACGAAGTGAAGGAAGAGATATAAAAATGAAATATATAGAGATATTGCAATAAACACAGAGATACAGTAATGCACATTTTTTATTAATGAGAGAATGTACATAAACTGTAAAATTACAAAGTGAATGACTCGCTAGAATGGTGGAAGCTTATCTATGAGAAGAGATGTGATGGCTATGTTCATTCGCAAGAATATGATGATGTTTACCATGAGGCTCTATAGGAATTTTTAACATAAAGAAAATCCAAAACCCTAACCCTGGAAGATGAAATTCCAAAAGGTTTGTGCGCCCTGATAGGGATAGTTGGTACGTCAACTTCACAAGGGTGTAACTTTTGCATATCATCTTCATTTTGGGTGAATGATAGCTCGTTTGAAAGGTCTGTTCGAGGAATACACATTTTTCGATTAGACTGTGGCTAAAGCCTATAGTGTGATTGTGGTGGGCCCAAAAAAATGTTGTTTAGGGCCTTAAAATGGACCCGAAAGTTTAGGACCCTAAAATATGTAGAAAAAATGCCAAGGTGGAAACCCTTATTTTAAGCCATCGGAATAGGTGGGTGGCCACTGATTTCTGCTTGAATCACTTGGCCTAGGCCACACCAACCCTTGGCATGTTTTATGTTTTAGTTTTCTCCTCCCAGTAGTGGTAGGTTTCCAACCTGAGTTTCCATGCAAAATGAGGCCCATCGAAACTGATCTTGCTAACGAGATTTGACAATAGCAGTCTCATTTTTGTTCTAAGTCACGATACATAGTTGTTTAATGGTTTCTGATTACATTTTTTGTTTCAATTTAGTTGATTTGGATAAATATGTTAGTGTATATATATTTATCAAATTTATCAATTTTTTTAAGATGTGAATTGTTTTATCATTTAATTCCATGTCATGTATTAATTCCTTTATATTAAATGATAAAAAAATTACACCTTAAGAAATTTGATCCCTCTTGGTACTTGATAGTGTATGGATTTAAGATGGATCTGCGGTTTAATTTTTTAGATGTTTTTATGTACATATGTATGTACATTGTTATTTATTTTTTATTTAATTTTTTTTGTCATGTAATGTGACATTACATGAAAACATCTCCCCCATATTGGGTTGTATATAACCTCACCATTCATAGTGCAATCATTAATATGTGTCTTCCATAAAATATCTTATTTAAGGAGACACAAAACACACAACTTTGGTTTCATTCTCAAAAACATGTTGTATCTACATGATTTAGGTATACATGTTTAATCGTAATGGTTGTGCAAAGAAAAAAAAATCTTCAGTATTTTCCCCCTAAAATCAAGGCTAAATGACATTTGCCAACAATTTTTCACTTGATAAACTCTAATATAGATCTTAACTCCACTTCCTTACAATAGTTTCATAGTTTCTCATACATACATATAATTTAGGCTATGTTTTCTTTGATTTAGTGGATGTACAATCAATATAATATTCATAAGTACTTGTAGAATAATTTGTATTAAAGTTTTCTAATTTCACCAAGATTGTTCTTTGTATTCCTCCCACGCACATTTATTTTATTATAGTTGAATAAGTTAAATCATTTTAGAATATTGGTTTGGTACTTACACATTCTCCTTAATCAAGTTCTAATACGAACATCACACCAATCATGACTACCTTGATGGTTGTCATGAGAAATATCTCCCTAACATATCTTCCACCCTATGATAGAAATTTTGATGAATGTGATCACATGATCATAATGCAGAATTATATATATCTTCTTTCACAAAGAACTGTAATCAACCAATTCAAACATTTTTTTTGAATGGAACCTTATGGAAGTGCATTTATCACAAGTGGGAGCCTCTAAAACCTACACCCACCCCTTTAAGAAGTAAAAGATAAAACTCTAGATTAATGGAGTGAGATAATATAACCCTTTACTAGGATTCTTATGCCCATGTAGATTCATGGGAAACAAGATCAACCATTATAGAAACAATTTTAATTATAGATTAAAAGAGAAGGGTTTGGAAGAAGCATAGCATATATATGTGAAATATTGATGCATTACATGGTCACTCTTCTCCTTCTTTCTCATGATCCACTTGAGAGTCAACAACTTAAAACCAAGCACATCCCATGGAACCTCACAACTTATTATGTATCATTGTGATGAAGTATTGGATACCATTAAACTAGCATTTGATCAATAACTTCAAGAATTGTATAATAAAAATTTATATGACTCACAATCTATAATCTTTGTGAGATATTCTACTAATATTTTAAATATAATTGTTTACCAAAAGAATTCCTACTCTAGAACTTGAACTCACTATAGGAACCCTTAACACTTTATAGATAACAAAGTATGTGGACTGAAATCACCTAACAATTTGTTTTTTAAATTCTTAATATGAAAAGACATAATTAACACAATTGTCTTGCATTGGCTTGAATACGAACATGTTGTATCACAATTGAAAATCTCACACTAAATCTCCCACTTCCACTTCCATAACATCCAATTCCACCAAACCCTATCCAATTTATTCTCACATAACATCCTATCTTGAATATAGTGTTTGGCGAGCAATACATCTCAACCCTAACTCATCATGTTACATCAATCACAAGCTCTTAAATAACACCCTACGCTTGTGTACCATAGTGATGCCCCTTGAAAATGGGCCAAGATCTATCACTAATACAACCTTAGCAGAAAGCTCTAACTCAAAATAGGAATGACAAACAAGGTTGAAAAAAGTAATTTGATGCTTGAGTGTGGTATTTGGGGTCATATTACATATAATTAGCATTTCAATAATGATATGAATGCATTATTATGAGGCTTTCTCTCACATGTACCAAGTAGTCCTAACTATTTGCATATGGTGTTTTGAGCATGGAATTCAAGAAATATCCAAAACCTTTCATAAATTATGTAATTGTACTTAATTTAGTTGACCCGTGCTTAAAAATTGCATTGTCCCTTAAATTGAAGTCAAACTTAACCATTATTTGTCTCAAAATTCTTTTGGTCCATTTTGATCATTTTTAGTGCACAAAAATTCATAAATATTTCATGAATCTTCTAAATGATAAAGTATTTCCTTCATACATGATATTTTTTATATCATACATATATTGAATTATCACATCATTTTAGTTGAGATATTTAAGATATTATTTTCTATTTTTACTTTCAAAAGATAATCTAATTAACATTTCTATTAATTTCATTTATTTATAAAATATTAAGAAAATAAAAAATTATTACACATTTAAAAAATCCTTAAAACACACCTACCTTTAAAGTGTAAAGTGAAAAGACTTGGAACCAACTTATTATCATATCATATTAACACACCTATCTTTAAAGTCTAAAGACTTGGAACCAACTTATTATCATCTCATATTAAAATTGTATAAAGTTGGTTAATGTATTTATTATCATATTATATTAAAGTTGTAAAGTGAAAAGGGCCTACCGCTAAAGTGAAAAGACTTGAAACCATCTTATTATCATCTCATATTAAAATTGTATAAAGTTGTAAAGTTGGTTAATGTATTTTTGTTTTTTAATAATGGAATGTCCTCTATTCCTCCCTTTAACATCTATGTCAAAAATATCAAATTAAGTTGTATAAAGTTGTAAAACTCGTTAATATATTTTTGTTTTTTAATAATGGAATCTCCCCTATTCCTCCCTTTTAACATTTATGTCAAAAATATTAAATTAAGTTGTATAAAGTTGGTTAGTGTACTTTTGTTTTTTAATAATGGAATCTACTCTGTTCCTCCCTTTAACATCTATGTCAAAAATATCAAATTAAAGCAAAATACTTGAAACCATCTTATTATCCTATCATACTAAAGTTATAAATGTATTTTTGCTTTTTATTAATTGAATCTCCTTTATTTCTCCCTTTAACATCCTTCAAACTGATCAAATCAAATTGAAACAATGATTCACCCAATGGTCCACATGAACTATGTGCACATATTCTGAACGAAAGACATGAAGGCATATTTTTATTAATGCGTGTGAAAATAGAAGCCTATCCCATCAAATTCAATCAAAACAAAATAACTAGTAAGTGGCGTAAATGCTTCTAAATGTCAAATCTTATCTCCATAATATATGTTTATTTCCCCAGCTAGAGTGTCTAAGCTAGGGCCGACCTCAATTTTCAAGATTAAATTAAAAAAAAAATCTGTTCAAAAGTGGAATAATGAATTGTAAGTTGGACATCCTATAGTTTTATGATATAGTTAATTTTATTTTTTTTCACAAATGATTCCCACCTTCAACCTTAAAAATTACTTACACCTCATGGTTAAGACTAATAAAATATATATTATTACAACATTTAAATTATTAAAAAAAAAAAAAACCGAGAGGCTATGCAGCAACAAAATGTATTATTACAACATTTNAAATTACCAAAAAAAAAAAAAAAAAACCGAGAGGCTACGCTGCAACAAAATGTATGCAAAGAAGACTAAAATCTGTGCTCTCTCCACGAGAAGGCCAGAAAGCCGAGAATTTAGACCGTTTTCTCAAGAATTAAAATGCCAAACCCTACCCTGAGAAAACATTATTTATACTACACTAACATGCATCCCTATAAGACAACGCAGCGTCAACATGCAGATCAGACAGGTACTACTTTAGAGGATAAATTATTTACTTAAAGGTAAAAGATGGAGCAAGCGATTCAGAGAATGGAGCAGGCGTTAGGGTTCTCATGGCTGAAGTAATAAGTGTAGACGCTGCAGCGATCGCAGCTTGCTGGAAGAATGACATAAGTTATATCCGGTTTCGAATCCTGATCCTCTTTGCGTTTCTTGTCCAGGTTGGCAGGCTTGGGCTCTTTCTCTGGTTTCGGTTCTTTCGAAGGCCCGACGCTCACCAAATCTGCCGATCCGAATTTTCTAAGACCATCTATAAGGCACACGGGATCTGCGTCTCCAATTACAGTGATTTTATTATTCTCCGTATCCGCATCTATAGAGAGAACACCTGGTTCACAGACCTGCAAAAACTTAGTACAAATTATTGCAGCTCTGAAAGCCGGTCTATCTCAGTGAAGCACACACAATAAATTAACAGGGATTTTACCTTCAACCCCTGCAACCATCTTCATCGCCCTCCGTTTGCATTTTTCACAATTTAGCTCTGCTTGCAACACGATTTTCTGCACAATCACGCGCATAGTTCATTGTCAAATAGTTACCACCTAAAAGCTAATATGAGATATGAAGAACCGCTGGCATACCTTGGACATCTTCGACAACTGCCGCAAAGCAATAACCGAGGAAACTTTTCGGATGAAGCGTCTCTTCTCCTGCAATCCCCGCCCCGCGCCGAGGAGTACTCAAAATAATCACAGCCTTGGAAATGCGATCTGGATGTTAAAAGTTCCTGCACTTTCTGCAATCTCGGAGGGTGAAGGCACGACGGATTTTATTCTAGCAGCTTTCATCACGCATTCAGGTCTTTTGGAGGGTAAATGTTAACGTCAGTCATGCCAGCAATGATTGCTAGGGCTGACTGCAACAATATGACAATATACTGAAGTTTCATCGGAACGTCTCCAACGACAGTACAGTGTACACGCTCTGGTTAAATCTTAATAACAGGGTAGTTTAAACGTTTTAAACTAAACGTTCTATATTTTGAAAGGCTTATACCTATTGACAATGGGCAGAATTAATCATCTTTTAATGTAAAATTCTAATCTGATGGCTAACAATTAAAGATGCTGGAATATTTTTAGTCGTCCTCCCAAATCAATGAATGTGATTTACTCTTCATAATCTCCTTGTATTTTTGAATGCATCCTTTAACCTGTTTACTTTTTAACATTTACCTAATCATATTAAGAAATTACAATAGCACTATATGATTTCCACGTTTAAATGATTAACATTTAACATTACCACGTTTAGATTATTAACCATGAATTTCCTCACCTGTCCCTGTGTTTTCCTCGCATTTTAGTGGTTTGCATGTTTCATATCACGTTTGGATTATTAACCACGAATTTCCTCACCTGTCCCTGCTTTTTCCTCAAACGATTTAGTGGTCAGTGTGTTTCATATGCCGTCTGGTGCTTCATATGCCTTTCGGCGTTCATCAGTCACAATTATGTGACTGTGCTAGTTTTATCACTTTTTAAGTTTGATTTTGCACGAAATCCGATGATTAATAGTTGGATCTGCAGATTTAAATAATTAAATTTATATAATCTGATTGTCCCGAAAATTTTTCAACAAGCTGAATCTATTTATGCTGTGGATATTAAATATTGTTGTAAGTGATATATACATAGTTAGAGATATTTCAATGTATATATTAAGGTGATTCCAAACAAAATGTATACAACCTGGACTGCAGCATTCAATATTATATTGCTCAGCAAATTGTACATTGCTAGTTCTATATTTGTTTTTTATTAAATTTGATAAGTAAATGAGTGAACATATTTATAATGTATTTAAGTTTTAATTAAATTTAATAAATAAGCAGTGGAATGGCATAAATAGTTAAAAACATGTGTTTATTTTTAGATTAAGAATTCAAATTTAAAATAAAATAAAAATTCACAGGACCAAATTTAAAAAAAAATATGATATGTACACTTTCTAAACTTTACTATCAAATACCTCCTTTCCCTGATTTTAAGAATAAATTATTATTATTATATATATTTTAACTTTAACCTTTTAAAAGGAAAAAAAATTGTAATAATAGAAGTGATGGTTATACCATCAAACCATTACAAGGAGCCGGAGAAAATGCAATAATAAGAGTAATGGTTCTACTGTATTACTGTTGCACGACCTTAAGGGCCCGCTGGTCCATGTGGCTTGATTACTCTCAAGCCCCTAATACGCGGAGGCCGAGGCCGAGGCCTAGGCCAGGGACGTTGTCTAAGTCACTCCAAAGGAGGTCTCGTCTGCTAAAATTTTGAGGCGTACAATAGAATCTCTACTTTTGGAAATCCAATCAGAGAAACGTTAAAAAAAGGTACTGTCGGCGAGCCACCAATATGTTTGTAGATATTATATACATTTTGAACAAGTTATCACATCACGTAGAAATTCACATGTTTGTTTGAGCAACCACTAAGTGAAGTATGGCCAAGTATCACATCAAATTTTGAGAGAGGTGATTTAGTGCATAAATGTAACTCATATTTAAAATGTAGAGGTTTTCATACTATGTATTATTTTTTCACATGGAGCGTTTCTAATGCTAAGGATGACATGGATAATTATGGGTTGTTGGTGGATTATTCAAAAGACTTTTTGTTAGAGGAGTCCCCACACAGCGTTGTTCAAGTGGCCATCCAAATCTTTAGACTTAGGGAGAGGATTAAAAAAGGATCGATGTGATGTCACCGTGTAAATTTTTCATTTGAATTTGATTCCAAGGGTAATAGTTTATATTATACTTTTTTAACAAAGACTTATCTTGAAACATGTACTTCAAAGACTCTCCTAGCTATTACGAGGATTGATGAGGTGGTGAGGAGTTAAAGGATGATAAGTTTTTGTGTTGAGAGTATGGTTGTATTTCTTATGCTCTATTAACATTTCATATTCCAGAACCCTAGTTTTGTGACTCCGTTACTTTTATTTTTCATTCTTTTGAGAAAGGAGAGGGTTTTGTTGAACAAATTTTGATCTTAATCTATTACAAAGTGGTGGGAGACTGAAAAATGCTTCCTCGAAGATCAAAAAAGAAGGAAGGTGGTTAAAAGAAAAGGGGGGAGGGTCTTTGTTGGTTGTTGGCAAAGGTGTTCCACTATACCATATACTGGATTTGACATATACTTCCTTGGTAGGAAATTCCGTAGGCCGACTCATCTCCATGGATCTTTTAATCTCTTGGGTCTCTCAATTCTGGTCCCCAGTCCTTGGTTACAGTTGAGTTTTTCACTATCTAGAGAGGGGTTGGTGCGGGTTTATTTTCAAGTCTAAGGAGGATTCCCTTGGAACCTTCAAAGGAATTTGGTTTTTGGACAATTTCCCACTCTCCCTTAAACCATGGCACCCTTTGTTAGATGTTTCCTCGGAATCCTTGGAAAAGTCCCTAGTGTGGGTTAAAATTTCAGGGTATGGTCAAAGAAAGGATATCAGAGCCATTTGGAATCTTTTGGGGAGTTTGATCTTGATGGATGATAGTTTTGTCGACAACTCTGAGTGCTTAATGGCTAGGGTTTTCGTAGATTTGGATCTCTCAAAAAGACAATTTCAAGTCTACTGACATGGTTCTTAGGCATAATAGCTACACTATAAGGAAAAGACCCTCTAGCGGAGGTAATAGTAGAGGCTTTTAATGTTAAAAAAATTGACAAAAATTGTCAAAAAAACCTCTGCGAAAACATTTGTTTTTGGTAGCAAATGGTTTTGTGGAGATTATAATGGGACTTCATTATAACTAAAAAAATATTGGCGAGCAAGGGTTGTAGTGGATGTTTTTCCATGCGATGTGCTTCACATACCATATGCATTTGTGCGCTTAAAAAATTAACGCATCGGTGCCTACACTGCACAATAGAACTGGTCGAGTCCTAAAATATTAGAGCCTGTTGCGTTTATACAAACTACAACCTAGTGCTTTAATAAGAATAAAGTACCAAGAAAATCAATGATAACATGCACCAGTGCGTTCAAAAACAAACAAGATGGGTGCATGATGTCGAGAAGGCCTCGATGCGGACTCATCAAAGAAGAGTACCAGTGTGCTTATAAATGTAACGCATCAATAAGTCATATTATTATTATAATTTTTGGTTAAAATATTATTAATATTGATGCCTTTTTAATTTATGTCAGCGTCGATGTGTATTATGTTACACCAATGATATGTGTTATAACTAAAGGCACCGATGCTTTTTATCATTGAACACATCAGTTGTCATTTTCTCTTTTCAGAAGCATCGACCTGTGACAGTGTACAATTATTGTTATTTTTTAATTCCATTGTTTATTAAAAAATTGGCGTATATCTTATAATAGTATTCATATAAATTAAATTTTGATTAATGCATTTAGATATGATGTTTGGATTATCTTGTTATATTATCAGTGTTCACATCTTGATGTAACATTTCACAAGAACATTAGACAACATAAATGAATAAACAAAACATATTTTATTATATATGAATAAGAGGTCTTTGTCATAAAAAATGGGACCCTTAATGGTAACCCCTTGTCTTTCAATTGGGACAATACTATGTCGAGTACATTAAAAATATATATATGGGATCCTCTAAAACTTACCCCCACCCCTTTAAGAAGTAAAAGATAAAATTCTAGATGAATGGAATGAGATAATATAACCATTTACTAGGATTCTTATGTCCATGTAGATTCATGGGAAACAAGGTGAGCCATTGTAGAAGTAATTTTAATTATAGATTAAAAGAGAAGGGTTTGAAATATATATATATTATGGAATATTGATGCATTACATAGTCACTCTTCTCCTTCTTTCTCGTGATCCATCTGAGAGTCAAGAACTTAAAACCAAGCAAATCCCATGAAACAACTTATTGTGTATCATTGTGATGAAGTCTTGGATACCATTAAACTAGCATTTGATCAATAACTTCAAGAATTGTATAACAAAAAGTTATCTGACTCACAATCTATAATCCTTGTGAGATATTTTACTAATATTTTAAATATAATTGTTTACCAAAATAATTCTTAGTTTAGAATTTGAACTCACTATATGAACCCTTAACACTTTATAAATAACAAAGTATGTGGACGAAAATCACCTAACATTTTTTTTTTAATCCTTAATATGAAAAGACATAATTAATACAATTGTCTTACATTGGTTTGAATACAAACATGCCTTATCACAATTGAAAATCTCTCACTAAATCTCCCACTTCCACTTCCATAACATCCAATTCCACAACATCCATTTCCACCAAACCCTATCCAATTTATTTTCGCATAACATCCTACCTTAAATATAGTTTTTGGTGAACAATACATCTCAACCCTAACTCATCATGTTACATCAATCACAAGCTCTTAAATAGCACCCTACACATGCCCCACACTTGGGTACCATAGTGATGCCCCATCAAAATGGGCCAAGATCTATCACTATACAATAAGAAATCTCTAAATCAAAATAGGAATGACAAATAAGGTTTCAAAATTACTTGAGGATGGTATTTGGGGTCATATTACATATAATTAGCATTTTAATAATGATGTGAATGCATTATTATGAAGATTTCTCTCGCATGTACCAAGTAGTAGTCCTAACTAGAAATGTGTTTACATATGGTGTTTTGAGCATGGAATACAAGAAATATTATAAAAAAAAAAAAAATTATGTAATTGTAATTAATTTAGTTAACCAATGCATAAAAATTGCATTGTCCCCTAGGATGGAATCAAACTTAACCACTCTGTGTTTCAATGTCCATTTGGTCCATTTTAATCACCTTTAATGCACAAAAATCCATAAATATTTCATGAATCTTCTAAATAATAAACCATTTCCTTTTATAAAAATCCTAGAAAAATCATCAAGCTGTAAAAATCCTCTTCACATAAAATTGATATATTTTATATCATATATATATTGAATTATCACATCATCTTGGTTAGAATATTTGTGTTATTATTTTACATTTTTACTTTCAAAAATATCTAATTAACACTTAACCAATATGACAATATACTGAAGTTTCATCGAAACGTCTCCAACGACAGTACAGTGTACACGTTCTGGTTAAATCTACAACTACAGTATAAAATATTTATGTTTTGATTAAATTTAATAACAATTTTATAGCTGAGCCTGATGGTTAAAATGGTTTAAAACCCGTGTTTTACAATTTCAAATTAAAAGGAAATAGTATATATATATTATAGTAATTAAATTGTCAATTAAAAAAAATAATAATACGAATAATGCATTCTTTTTCACAGGGAAAATAGGCACGAAAAATTCCAATAATTCTCCAGGTTAATCCTATAGACACAAGGCTTCAATTGGTGACCTCTCCCTTATCTTATGAAAGGAGTGTGAGCATGTTTCATCAATTGTGATATCTTATGAAACTTAAATAATGATTATGTAATCAAATCATTTTAAGTGTAATAATAAATAATAATAAAAATAAAAATAATAATAATCTAAATATTAAATTTTTATTTTTATTTAATATATTTGATCAAATTAAATAATTTAAAATTACAATTTAAACAACAACCAAAAAAATATAATTTTATTACAAATTTATATTACTAAATTCTAGAAAAACAAAAAACATGAAACAATTAAACGAGAAGTGATGGTTCTACTGTATTACTTTTGCACTACCTTAAGGGCCCGCTGGTCCATGTTGCTTGATTAATCATTGACTCTGAAACCTCTCCAATACGCTGACGCCAAGAGGCCAGGGACGTCCTCTAAGTCTACTTTAAATCCAATCATACTGACGTATAATGGTATCTGTACTTTTGGAAATCCAATCAGAGAAAAGTAATGTCGGCGAGCAGCCAATATGTTTGTAGGTATTATATATATTTGGCTTAGGCTAAACCCCCAAACGAAAGGGATATTTTCTGACTGCCGCCAATCCTTGATTTTAAGGTACATCCTCCGGTATGCAGCAACATTTATCCTGCCACTCCACCCATCCAAAAGTCGTGATACAAACCGTTGTTACTTTTGTGTCACTTCTCCCTCGAAATATGAGCAATCCCAGCACCCCTGACGATGAATTGTAATTGGCATGTTGAAAATTGAACTTGGTAAAAAGGCGACTTGAAGTTTGAAATTGGAAAAGAAGCGGTCTTTAAATTTGAAATTGAGTTGAGCGAATATGTTTGTTTAATGATTATTGGTCTCTCGAGCCAGTTGATTCTGCAATTGTTATTAGCTATACGGTTTGCAAACAATTACCTCTTGTTAAACACGTTCTTCTGAGCTTCGTCTCTCAGATTGCCAGGGTGTTGTCCTTTGGGTTTGGTATAGATTGGGGTTTTTGTTTCAAGGTTGTTTTAATGGTGATTTCGAATACAATGGAAACTACTGATATGCGATGGATGCAAATCTCCCCTCCGTTGATGGTATGTGTGGGAAGACGGTGGCCTTTGGAGAAAACTCTGTGGCCAATTGCAGAAAAGCTTAGTTTCATTAATGGTGAGTTCATGGATGGCCTTCATCCCAGTTTTCTTGCGGTCATCGGCGTCAAAGCGGAGGGCGATAATGAAAGTTTTGCGGCTCCAAATTCTTGTGGGAGTCTTGCAAATCAGAGAGTTGTTTATGGGAATCTATAGGTGATTTGGACAGCCCGTCTGTAACTAAATTTGTCTAAAACTAAGTGGGTTTATTTTCTGGAATTATCTTATCGGTCATTTATGCTTCCAAATGATCTCTATATGATGGGCATTATTTCGAAACTAAACGGCGTTTAATCATCAATATTTGGAACTATGACTGGCCTCAGTTTCAAACTAGATAAAGATTCAACTCTAATTTTTTTTTAATTGCAATGCACTTTTGGGAAATCAAATCAACCCCTATATGGAATCAAAATTTTGGATTCTCTCTGTAATATATTTTCAATCACTATGGCGTCTTTTGATAATGTTTGTGCTGCTAATTTCAATACATTTCTACTGCAATTCTAGCCTCAATATTTATGTTACACCGTGTACAGGCCAGCTTTAGGCTCATCTTTCTCTCATGGTCAATCAAATTGCCTTGACATACTTTGAACAAATATAAGAATATAAAAATATCATACTCTCAAAGCAAATAAAATTTGAAGCAATATTTTATTTTTATTTTTAAATTTAACTCTCCATGATGTACCTAGTATCACTATGCATTGGTGTTCTTAATTTTTTCTTTCAAAAAGGTTAACACTAATGTAATGTACATTGTATTGTATGCATTGGTAGAATGTACTATAGAGTAGTTTTTTAGGTGTATCGATAAGAAAACCTTTGTTAAAATCTATGCTCGTTTGTCTTTGCTAAATGAAAAAAATGGAAAAGGGTGAGTGTAAGCTAATGATGGTCTCTCATGACGCATTAGTGGCAATGCAAACATGGAAAAACAAAAATCTGTTAACTTGGAGAGATTATTCAAGGTACTTTTACAATGAATTTAAATATGGTGTCACAAGATGAAAGGTAGGAAATTGAATTAGTTTTAATGCACAACTTTTATTCATAGAAATTGTGAATAGCTATGTGAAATTTAATTTTTTCTAACAGTGGTATGTTATTTCTCCAGCAAAATATAAGGTATATGTCTTGGTTTAGGTGTTGAGTACCTTAACGATGAAATTTCCTTCCAAAAACTTGTATAATTGTAAAGAACCCATTTTTTTAATTATGAAAGTCAATATGTCATTGAAATTACAATGCATTTTGTTTGTTCAGGCTAAGAGGGTATTAACATGATCAAAATAATTTATTTTCTTCTTTTAGATCGTAGATATCAGTCTTCTCTAGTGCAGTATATAACTCATTTTAAAATTGGTTAAGTCGACGAAAAGTTATAGCAGAAATAAGAGAGGTATGTATTCTAATATTTTGATATATGTGAAAACAAAAAGAGATTAAAAATAGTAAACAATATTAGTTTTAAAAAAAGATAGTTCCAGAGGTCATAGTTCCAGAGGGCGTAGTTCCACGGGTCAAAGTTTTAGAAGGCGTAGTTCCAAAGGTCATAGTTTCCAGAGGGCATAGTTCCACAGGTCATAGTTCTAGAGGGCGTAGTTCTAGAGGTCATAGTTCCAGAGGGAGTAGTTCCAGAGGTCATAGTTCCATAGGGCGTAGATCCAGAGGGTGTAGTTCCACAGGTCATAGTTCCAGAGGGCGTAGTTTCAAAGGGTGTCGTTCCATAGGTCATAGTTCTAAAGAAAGTAGTTCCAAAGGTCATAGTTCCAGAGGGCGTAGTTCCAAAGGTCATAGTTCCACAGGTCATAGTTCCACAGGTCATAGTTCTATAGGTCGTAGTTCCAGAGGGCATAGTTCCACAGGTCATAGTTCTAGAGGTCATAGTTCCAGAGGGCGTAGTTCCAGAGGTCATAGATCCAAAGGACATAGTTATACAAGTCACAGTTCAACATGACATAGTCCCAGAGGTCACAGTTCCAGAGGGCGTAGTTCCAAAGGTCGTAGTTCTAGAGGTCATAGTTCCAGAGGGCATAGTTCCACTGGTCATAGTTCCAGAGGGCGTAGTTCCATAGATCATAGTTCCACGGGTCATAGTTCCAAAGGGGGTAGTTCCAGAGGGCATAGTTCCACAAGTCACAATTCTACAGGTCATAGTTCTAGAGGTCATAGTTCCAGAGGGTGTAGTTCCACAGGCCATAGTTCCAGAGGGCGTAGTTTCACAGGTCATAGTTCCATAGTTCACAGTTCCACAGGTCATAGTTCTACAGAGCGTAGTTCTAGAGGGCATAGTTCGAGAGGGCATAGTTCCACAAGTCACAGTTCCAGAGGTCATAGTTCCAAAGGGCACAGTTCCAAAGGTCATAGTTCCAGAGGGTGTAGTTCCATAGGTCATAGTTCCATAGGGCGTAGTTCCAAAGTTCATAGTTCCACAGGTCACAGTTCAACAGGTCATAGTTATACATGGCCTAGTTCTAGAGGTCATAGTTCCAGAGGGCATAGTTACACAAGTCACAGTTCCACAGGTCATAGTTCTAGAGGTCATAGTTCCAGAGGGCGTAGTTCCACAGGTCATAGTTCCACAGGGCGTAGTTCCATAGGTCATAGTTCCACAGGTCACAGTTCTAGAGGGCGTAGTTCCATAGGTCATAGTTCTAGAGGTCATAGTTCCAGAGGGTGTAGTTCCAGAGGTCATAGTTCCAGAGGGCATAGTTCCATAGGTTATAGTTCCATAGGTCACAATTCCACAGGTCATAGTTCTATAGCGCGTAATTCTAGAGGTCATAGTTCCAAAGGTCATAGTTCCATAGGGCGTAGTTCCACAAGTCATAGTTCCATAGGTCATAGTTCCAGAGGGTGTAGTTCCAGAGGTCATAGTTCTAGAGGGTGTAGTTCCACAGGTCATAGTTCCAGAGGTCATATTTCCAGAGGGCGTAGTTCCAGATGGCATAGTTCCAAAGGTCATAGTTCCTGAGGGCGTAGTTCCACAGGTCATAGTTCCATACGGCGTAGTTCCACATGTTAGTTCCACAGGTCATAGTTCTACATGGCATAGTTCTAGAGGTCATATTTCTAGAGGGCGTAGTTCCAGAGGGCGTAGTTCCACAAGTCATATTTCGAGAGGGTGTACTTCCACAGGTCATAGTTCAATAGGTCATAGTTCTACAGGGCTTAGTTCTAGAAGTCATTGTTCTAGAGGTCATTATTCTAGAGGGCATAGTTCCACAAGTAACAGTTCCATGGGTCATAGTTCTAGAGGTCACAGTTCCAGAGGTCATAGTTGCAGAGGTCATAGTTCCACATGTCATAGTTATAGAGGGCGTAGTTCCATAGGTCATAGTTCCAGAGGGCATAGTTCAACAGGTCATAGTTCCAGAGGGTGTTGTTCCATAGGTCATAGTTCCACAGGTCATAGTTCTAGAGGTCATAGTTCCATAGGTCATAGTTCCATAGGGTGTAGTTCCAGAGGGCGTAGTTCCACAAGTCACAATTCTAGAGGTCATAATTCTAGAGGGCATAGTTCCATA
>SNQJ01S0141294.1:0-24017 GCA_010110895.2 Picea sitchensis
AACACAAAAATTTCTTTAAAGAGAATAACTTTAAGAAGAAAAGTTTTTGTGCAAACAATTATGATGATCCTTCAGATGATGAAGACAATGATTCATCTATTGAAGATAAACTAAATGACTTCATACTTATGGCCAAAGATGACTATGACAATAATATCACAGGGAGTGATGTTAATGAAGAAGAAGATATGTTTGACATGGAAGGAGAACCGATCAGTGCATTGGAAGAGATTGACAGACTAAGAATCAAGAATAGAAAGCAAAGACAATTGTTGATACAGTTTGAGAAAGACAGTAAAGAACCTGATGAATACCTTGTCCTACTAAAAGTAGAATTGGAAGAGGCAAAGAAAATCGAAGAGATTATGAAACAGTAGCTATCAGAAAAGAAGGAAAGATGTGAATCATTAGAACAAGAAGTAGTGAAAACAAGGAAAGAAATTGAGAAGTTTCAAGCCTTGTATAATCAAAATCTATCAAGTATCAAAGCCTCAGAAGGACTAGCCACCATTCTGAATCAGCAAAGGAATCCAAAGCTGAAAACTGGTTTGGGTTATGAAGAGGGATCAAGCAAGGGGAAGCCAGGAAATAAAGAACCCATCAAGTTTGTCAAAAGTACAACCAATGACAATAACAATCCTGCAGAAACAAAGGAAGACAATTAGACACCTAGGTCGAGTAAAGAAAAAGGTGCCAAGACTGAATCTGTAGAACGAAGAAACAATGCTCTCTCTGCTGAAAGACGTCATCAGTAAGAAAGAAATCGATTTGCTCAAAGAAGACAACCATTTTCTAGGTACAAAGAATTTTTCTATGGCTATTGTTTCTACTGTTCTAACTTTGGTCACAAAGATGTAAATCAGAAGGATTAACCACCATTCGAATCAAAGAAGGAATCCAAAGTTGAAAAACTGGTTTGGGTTAAGAGGATCAAGCAAGGAAGCCAAAAGGAAATAAAGAACCCATCGCTTTGTCAGGCACAACCAATGACACAATAACTCCGCAGAAACAAAGGAAGACAATTAGACACCTAGGTCGAGTAAAGAAAAAGGTGCCAAGATCGAATTCAGAACTAAGAAACAATGCTCTCTCTACTTAAAGACGCTATTGAAGAAAGAAATCGATTTGCTCAAAGAAGACAACCATTTCTGTGGCAAAGAATTTTTCTATGGCTATTGTTTCTACTGTTCTAACTTGGTCACAAAGATGTAAATTGTTCCTTAAAAATTAGACATATGAGTACTATACTCAAAGGAATAAATACTTCCTTAATAACAAAGAATGATACTAAGTAATAATCTCTTCACAGACCTAAATTGCCAAATTAAGTCCTGACATACAACTAAGGAGGCCAAGAAATAATCAAGAGTCAATAAGTAGGAAATAATCAACAATAAGTTTGACTTATTGAATAATGAGGTTGAATGCTACACCTATCATAACTTTGGGAATAATTCCATTGGACTGCCTAAGGAACTATGAACCAGATTCAAATCCCTCACTGAAAATGTCAAGTTTTGGAAGAAGAAAGAAAGTAACAAGTGTGGATTAGTATTGTTCACTCAAAGAAAAACAAACCCTTGGCATATAGACATGCTCCAAACACATGACGGAGACAAAGGCAAGTTTCATTCTCTAAGTGAAAGAAAATCAAAGCCGTGTAACCTTGGAAATGATGCTCCAGGGAGTATAAAAGGCAAAGGGATGGTGTGTTGATTAAGGTTGTTGTCATTGATGTCAACCCTCAATAGAAAGACCCAGAAGCATCAAAGTTGTCAGTAATGGACCCAATAGTGTTTGGATGTAACATGACTCATTATTGTTTTGTCATGGTTGATAAGAAGTAACATAGATGAACTCCAAAGTGATCCCTTTATGGAGTAGCTTTAAACATGTCCTTGATGGGAAGATGCTTTGCAGATTAAGAGAACCCATGCTTAATTGTGAGCAATGACATGAAGGAAAGTGAATTTGTCAGGAAAATATCCTAGATAGATATTTTTTCATGTCATTTCCTATGGTATGTGGAATGTCACATAATTCCTCACGGTTAGAGAAAGTTATGGCCATGAGAAGTTGGAGATCCGCTTGGGTAATGGACCCAAGTTTGTTTGATGGGTAACGGTATGAGTTATGATATATTTTAGATAATACTCATTCTCTATGGATAGTACATGTCATTCCATTTCTGGTGGTATGGGAACATCACATAACTCCCTCAATGTTTGAGAGTTATGGCCTTTAATGGGTTGGAGGACCCCTCACATGTCATCTAGAAGCCCCAAAAGGTCAAAGTAATCAAAGTGGTTTAAGATATTTTAAAAAGGTAAATAATAAAGTGAAGTGATGGAGTGTATGATAATTCAAAGTTTAATAAAAAATAAATATTTCACATTTTAATGGAGAAATTAGAAGGGACCCAACCCTAAAATAAGGAAAGTGGGGCCAAAGCCAACAGAAGATTTTTTAAGGAAGCTACTTGGAGAGTATAACAAGAGGCAAGGCTCTCTCATTTGAACTACACTGAGAATATTGAACATCTATAGGTTAATGAGGTTTTACAGATGATATCTGCCGAAATTCTGAGGAAAGTGAAGAAAAGGCCAAATGCAAGGAAGGACAAATTATTTTGATGGTGCTTTCTAGCATGTTATTTTCAGGTCATCTCACCATTTTCTCTCTATAACATTTTTCTATAATGATTCAGATCCTGAAATTGATATGAAAGGGATAAAACATATCCACGTATCTGTGGTTAAAAATTCATCTTGTGGGTCGTTGTATTTGGGATCTACACTCAAGGAAAATAGGGTTTGTGGCCAGTCTCCGAACTAGTCAAAAATCAGGTGTTTCAGGTAAAAAACGTCATATCTTCTTCCATAACAGATCCAAATCCAGTGATACAAATTTTTTTGGTTAGGTAACATTCTTAGTAGTATGTCTTTGCAACAGTTTCAGAGCATTTCATCAAACATTTTGGTGCGAGACACTCTCTACACCTGGCCTTCTCTCTAGAATAAGCCGTGACCCTAAGGTATGCCATTTCATAACTTGAGAGGTTCCAAGTGGTGCCACTTGAGTAATTGCATAAACACACTGAATAACATTGTGCATCAGTTTCATCTCTTTATACACTATAGGTCTAAAGTTATGATTATTTCAAGTTAGGTTGTTTGACTAATCCAAAACTAGGCATGTGAGACTAAAGAAAAGTTTGATGAAAATGCTAGCCCTTTGTTTTGAAAGTTAAGGAAGGCTTTATGGTGAATGTGACTTACACAAGGTCTATTACAGAGCTACAAATCAGATTTGGATGATGAAATTGATGAGGATTTTGCTTGAGGTACATGTTGAGTACATGGTTGAGACAAGAAGTTGATGAGTTGGCTCACATATACATGAGGGTGTATATTGATGATGTTGGTACACATTGATGAGTCATATTGATGAGTAGTTGACACATGATTGGTACACACTTGGTTATGGTACATGTTGATTATACGTTGGTGCATGGTTTATGCACCGTATGTGATATGTGTTGATTGATGCGTTGGTATTGGTTGATGCACTTGTTTGCGGTATAGGTTGATTACAGTTGGTACGTTTGATGCATTTGTTTATGGTACGTGCTGATTACGCTGTGTTGAGGTACGTGCTGGGATGCATGGTTCAGATTTATTGGTACAGGTTTACAAAATGTATATCTCTGCATAAAGATTGTGTGGCAGTGGTTCCATAATTTTACTTTTATTTCAGGGTGGCAGGACGGGCAAGGACAGTGGTTGTAGACACCTTCCAATTATATCCAGAGAACATTGGGGGTTTTATCCTCCTTTTGGTTGTAGCCGATATTTGGGGAGTTGGAGCTCTAACAGTTGTAGCCCCAGAACCAGAAGGTTGATCCTCCTTCCGGGCTTTGGGTGTACCGAAACAAATGAAGTTGGTGCTTCCTACGAATGTGTGTAATTCTTCAAGATATAAGAAAAAACATTATGCGACTTTCTCCCACTTTGTGTTTCCACATAAAACACTGGTGTATTGTGCATGATGGATTGTTTATTTATTACTACTCATTCTTGGATAATAATTCTATTAATATAACATTTGAAGAAAAAGGATTATAATACGCTATTACAGATTCACCCCCACCTCTCAGTAACCCAACAATTGGCACGTGAGAAGGTTCCTTCTTGAATCACTTAACGACCGAAGGTAGATCATGGAGGTACCAACTCAGATAAAATGGAATACCATAGTTTGATGACGTATATTATTTTGGAGTATAAGGATGAAGGTATATATATACAAAAATGTGGATTTCAAGTTTGGTAATCAATTGATGGATACACAAAGACCAATAGCTCCACCAACAAGTGACAAAGCAATGAACTTGGAGAATAATTCCAAAGCCATAAATGCACTTTGAACGGTCCTGATACAAGATTCACCAAAGTTGTACATTGTAAATCTTCTAAAGAGATTTGGGACAAGTCAACTATTTATGAAGGAGATTCAAAAGTCAAACAACAAAGTTTCAAACTTACAAAGGTCAGTCAAATGAACTAAAAATGAAGGAAGATGAAGATATCGCAAATTACTTCTTACAAGCTTCCATTTGAAAAAAGGAATGCAATCATAGGATTGGGAGAATAAATCAAGAATCTGTAATTGTTAAAAGGCACTACATCTCTTCCCATAAGATTCAAACCTAAGATATCAGCATCAGAATAAAGATCGGATCTAAACTTAATAATCATGGACGAATCCTGTGATGGAATCACAAAGATATGAGATGAGAATTGAACAGAAAATCCATATGTAAAAGAAGCAGCTTCAAAGCATCCAAAAGATCAAAAGAAAAGAAAAAAGGAACAAGAAGAATATATAGCAACAACAACGAATCATCTTCTAAGATGATGAAGAAGTGGCCAACTTCATCAAAAGATCGAACAAGTGAACCAATCTGTAGGAAAAGAGGTAAGCTTCCTTTAATTTTTATTGTGATGGTATTGGTCATTTTTCTAACAAATGTCCTCATAAGAAAAAAGAGAAATGATTAAGGTTGGCTTCAAAAGGAAGACAAACATATAAAGGTAAAATAACTAAGAAAGAAAGTTTTCAAGAAAAACGCTTATAATTAAAGAAGACATCTCATCATCAAATGAAGATGAAGTCAAGGATAGTGGAACAAGGAGAGTCTATTCATGGCAAGAGGCTGACAAAGAAGACTCAAGAAGAATATGAAGAATCATATGAAGAAGAAATTGAAGAGCTCGAAATTTGATCTCCGAGAAGAATTAATGAGCTAGAAGTTATCAAGAGAAAGAAGAGAAACAAGAAACTACAAGCGTAACTCGATAAGAAAAAAGACATCAAGAACTAGAAACAAATGATTACAAAATTGAAGGTTCAAATAGGAAGAAGATAAAAAATTGAAGAAGCACTTCAAAGAACAACTAGAAGGAAAGGACAGATCATTGAAAACCCGAAGCAAGATTGTCACACTAAGAAAGGATATTCAAAAGAAAACATGCGTAATAGCTCAAAAGTTCTCGATGACATTATTAGCAATAAAAATCTTATCTTAACAAGTCCGATCTACATAATCGAATAGAAAAGGGATCAAGCTCCAAACAACAGAAAGAAACAAATACAAAAGTTATGTAGAAACAATCAAAGGATATGCAAGATATACAAGAAGATTACAGGGACACCTCCTTACCAAGAAGATTCAGATTTCAGACCCAACAATGATAGACATGCCTTCAAGAAGAAGCGAAGGATTCATAAGAGAACCTCCTTTCATAAGATCTTCAACTACCGTGTATCAAACTATATTTTTGGTTTATGTTATGCTTGTAATAATTCTGACATAAAGTTGTAAATTGTAGAGCTAATAACAGAACAATAACTACTTTGAGAGCTATGGGCTACATAAAGGGTTATTCAAGAAGACCTAGTGAACACAGAGAAGAAGTTACAACAAAGTTTGAATCCTTGAGCACCACTGAAGTGGAATGTTATGAATGTAACAATTTTGACACATGGCCAAAAATTGCGTTAATGACAAATTCCTCCTAAAGAACCTCCCTCGTGAGAGTCACAAACAAGAATCTCGTAAAATGACATGGATAAGAAAGTAAGATCAAGATAGCAATGAAGAATGCAAAGTAGCTCTACAAGCTAAACAAAAACGGTTGATGTTGACAAAGTGGATGTTCAAACATGACAAAGATAGAAAACAAGTTTCTTATTACGAGAGGAAAGAGATGGACTGAATTTTGGAAATAACGATTCATCCAAAATCATTGAAAAGGCACAATCTGAATTGGGAATAAGAATGAAAAGGTAGAATTTACTAGCAGAAGATACGAAACATAATCTTTAAGTGTGAGTCAAATGTGACCAAGGTCATAAAGTTACTGATTCACGTGCGTGAGATAAGAAAGAAGGTTCATGGAAATTGGTCACATAGTCATAAAGAACTTCAAGCAAACATATATGTGTTAAGTGAAATTGGAAATGAACAAGAGCCAGAAAGGAAGATGAAAAGTTATTAAGGAATGGTAAGAAACATGAATTTTGATCACATTGTCAAAGTCAACAAAAGACAAGCAATCAGAGAAATGCCCATTAATCCTAAAACCAACCAACACTTTATGCAAGACATGTCAACAAGGAAATAAAACAAAAACCAGGTTCAGCAAATCAGGAATATTCTACAACAAAACCATCGAATCTTGTATTAATCGATTCAGTTGGACCAACTACAACAAAAGGCTTAAAAGGTGAGATGATTTATGTTATTAGTTGATGATTATACAAGAATGAGTGTAGTTTTCTCATGAACAAATCAAGCTTTTGAAAATTTCAAGATCTACAAGGAAATGGTTGAAAATGAGATGGATTCAACAACCAAATGCTTAAGATCAGATAATGGAGGATAATTCACCTCAGAGGAATTTATGGATTACTGCAAAAATCATGGAATAAAAGACACCTCCGTCGCTAGGACACCTCAACATAATGGTGTTGTGGAAAGAAAGAATAGGATAGTACAAGAAATGGCTCCTAACAATGATAATGGATTCAAAGTTGACGATAGTTTTTGGACACAGCAAAGGCATATAGTAGCTCATATTCAAAATAGAGTAATGATCAACAACATCTCCATAAAAATCCATACCAGCCATGGAAAGGAAGACCAAGAATGTGAAGCACTTCAGAAGTTTTTGAAGCAAATGCTACATCAAAGAGAAGATGGTGAATGGGGAAAGTTTGACTCTCGCAGGACAAAGGAATACTTGTTGGTTACCTTGTATGAAAGCATACAATGTGTTACAATCTAAGATTAAAACAAAGTTGTGGAGCATTAACGAACAATTGATGAAACAGGCATACCGAATCAAAGAAAGAAGAAAAACAAATCAATGGAACAACTTTTGAAGAAGAAGATGAAAAGAAGAAGAAGGAGGGAAGATGAATATGAAGATGAAGAGAATCGACAGAAGTAGAAGAGAAAGTTCAACAAGTATCACCAAACACACCTAGAAAATCCAGTATAGAAGAATCATCCTTCCATCGCATTATTGGAAACAAAGATGCGGTGGAGTTGAGACTAGAAGAAAAATCCATTCACCGAACAAACACACCTGAAGCACTCTTTATCTACAATTGAACCAACTGCTTTGAAGAAGCCAACAAGGATGAATTTTGGAATAAGCCATGGATGAAGAATTGGATCAAATAGAGAAAAAATGACACTTGGGAATTGGTCTCAAGACCAAAGAATGGAAGAATGTGATCGGCACAAAATGTATTTTCACATCAAATTCAATGAAGATGGACAGTTTACAAGGAAGAAAGATAGATTGGTATGTAAAGGATATGCAGATTGGTATGTAAAGGATATGCAATAAAATTGAAGGAATCGACTTTGAAGAGACATATGCCTCAGCCTTTAATGGAAGAACTGCTTGCTTTAGCTTATGCACAGTTCCAAAAA
Organism: Picea sitchensis; assembly: GCA_010110895.2. Taxonomy (NCBI): domain Eukaryota; kingdom Viridiplantae; phylum Streptophyta; class Pinopsida; order Pinales; family Pinaceae; genus Picea; species Picea sitchensis. The sequence continues at coordinate 8,006 of SNQJ01S0141294.1, forward strand.
TGTAAAAGTATTAATGATGGACGAAATCATCTTTTTCCAATGGGGAACTTGAAGAAGAAGTTCACATTGAACAACTAGAAGGGGATTTCGGGCTTGTCCGAGAACACAGACCATGTGTGTAAATTAAAGAAGGCCTTGTATGGTCTGCACAAAGCTCAGAGCATGTTACTCCGTGACCGATAAGCATTCAGCTGAAAGGAAGCCCAGAAAGGAAGTGCATAACAACCTCTACATCAAGAAATTTGCAAAAGACATGCAGAGTGAATTGAAATGTCATTACTTGGAGAACTATCCTTCTTCTAGGACTTCAGATACATCAAAAGAAACCAATGAATTTTTATTCTCAAACCAAGCATATCATAGAAATGCTAAAGAGGTCTGTAATGGAATATTGCAAACCAGCTATCACTCCCATGCAAACCAAATTGTAAGTTGAGAAAAAAATGATGATTCAAAGTATACGATCGAGGCAATATAGGTCAATGATTGCCAACCCACTATATGTGATAGCATCCAGAAAAAATGTAATTCAGGTAGTTGGACAAGTGGCACGATTCCAAGAAGCACCAAAGCAATCACATGCTGTATTAGCAAAGAAAGAGGATCTCAGATATCTCAAAGGAAATGTAAGAGTTTGGATTATGGTATCCAAAAGGAAAAGATCTATCACTTATGGCCTACACGATTTAATGGGTATTGGTATTGATGATCACTACACCAAAGTTGGAGCAACAGTTCTACTTGGGTGAGTTTTTAGCATCATAGCTAAGAAAGAAACAATCATCAAGATCTCTATCTGTCACCGAGGCGTGAGTATATTGTAGCAAAGAACATGTTGCAATACAATCGCTTTGGATGAAACAAACTTTGACAGATATACAGTTGAGTATGATGAGCCCATTCCAATATATTGTGATAATACAAGTGCCATCAGTATCTCAAAAACCCCTGCGGATTCACTCCAAGACTAAGCACATTCCAATCAAGCATCACTTTCTACTGGAACAAGCTGCAGAAAATAACATCGAGTTGAGTATGGGCACAAAAAGAACAAGTGGTAAACATATTTACAAAACCACTCTCCACGAAGCCTTTGAATATCTTCTCCAAAGACTTGAGTTATTTCTACCCAAAATGAATTCTTTTGAATGCTTATCTTATATGTCCTAGATGTACACGAGGAAGCACCATAAGAGACAAATGCATCGTGGGGATAACCCCGATGAAAAGATACCTTCCATTGATGAAAAAGGGGAGAGATTTATTAGACGCGCAGGACAAAGGCATGGTCCTGTGTGGATCAGATTTATTAGATGGCAGAGGACGAGGCAATGGCTCTCAAGGGGAGCATGAGTGATATGATTCCAAAGAGCTGCATCGTGAAAGTGTTTCCATCAATGCCAAAGGGGAGATTGTTGATTAAGGTTGGTTGTCATTGATGTCAACCTGAATGAAGACCCATACACAAAGGTTTGGGTAATGGACCCAATAGTGTTTGATGTAAATATGACTCATTATTGTTTTGTCATGGTTGATAAGAATTAACATGATGAACTCAAAGTGGTCCCCTTATGGCAGAAAGCCTCAAGGAAGACACTTTGTGAGGCAAGAGAACCCATGCTTAATTGTGAATAATGAGATGAAGGAAAGTGAATCATCAGGGGAAAAGATTCTATATGGATAGTCTTTGCCTGCGTCATTCGTATGTGGGAATGTCACATAATTCCTCACGCTATAGAGAGAGTTATGGCTATGAGAAGTTGGAGACCCTGTGTTTGGGTAATGGACCCAAGTTTGTTTGATGGGTAATGGCATGAGTTAGATATATTTCAGATAATACTATTATATATAGATAGTACATGTCATTCCATTTCTGGTATGTAGAACGTCACATAGCTCGTCATGGTTTGAGAGTTATGTTCTTACGAATTTTGAGGACCCTCACATGTCATCTACAAGCCCCAAAAGGTCAAAGTAATCAAAGTGGTTTAAGAGATTTTAAAAGGTAAATAATAAAGTGAAGTGATGAGTGAAGATAATTCAAAGTGAATACAAAATAAATTATTTCAATAATAATTTTAATGGATAAATTAGAAGTGGACCCAACTTAAAATAAATAAGTGACCTAGAAGATGTTTTGAGGAAGCTACTTGGAGAGTATAAATACAGGGCAAGGCTCTCTCTCATTTGAATAACACTTGAGCATATTAATATATATAGGTGTCTGAGGTTTGAAAATGATATCTAAGCCGGAAATCTAGAGGAAAGAAGAAAAGAAGGCCGCACGCAAGGAAGGATAAATGCTTTGATGGTGCTTTACAGCATGTTATTTTCAAGTCATCTCACCATTTTGCTATAACTATTTTTATATAATGATTCAGATCCTGAAATTGCTATGAAAGTGAGAAAACATATCCAAGTATCGATGGTTAAAAATTGCTTGTGGGTTGCTTGTATTTTGGTTGTTACACTCTGTGGCAAATAGGTTTGTGGCTAGTCCCTGGAACTAGTCAAAATCGTGTGTTTCAGGTAAAAACGTCAGTCATAACTTCTTCATAACAGGATCAAAATTTTGTAAGACAAAATGTGTTGTTTAGGGTAAACTATTTAGTATTCTTTGTAATAGTTTCATATGATTTCATCAAATATTTTGTACGATGAATGCTCTACAAGGTCACAGTCTAGAATAAGCCGTAATCTCAAAGAAGGGTATGTCATTTTTGTTGTAACTACTTTTATGAGAGGTTACAGTAGTGAAACTTGAGGAATTGTATAAAAACACATTGAAGAACATTTTGTATCAGCTTCATATATTTATTACTACAAGTTCAAAGCTATGATTACTTCAAGTTAGGGAAGCTGTTGACTAATCCAAAACTAGGCATGTGAGACTAAAGAAAAGTTTGATGAAAAATGCTATTCTCTTTACCTTTAAAATAAGGAAGGTTTGTAGGAATGACTATATATACTATAGGTCTATTACAGAGCTACAAATCAGATTTGGATGATGAAATTGATGAGGATTTTGCTGAGGTACATGTTGAGTACATGGTTGAGACAAGTAGTTGATGAGTAGGTGCAATACATGAGGTGTATAATTGATGATGTTGGTACATATTGATGAGTCATAGTTGATGAGAAGTTGACACATGATTGGCACGACTTGGTTATGGAATGTGTTGCATGGTTGGATGCACTTGTTTAAGGTGGCCTGCTGATTACAGTTGGTGCACGGTTGATGCACTTGTTTATGGTACAAAGCTGATTACAGTTGGTGCATGGTTGAGGTATAGGTTGATGCATAGTTCAGATTTATTGGTACAGTTTGCTCATATCCTACGCTGATAGTGTGGACAAAGGGTTCCATCATTCTACTTCTACTTCAGTCATGTGATCTGGCAAGGACGTGGTTGTAGCCACCTCCTGGGCTTGTCACGGAGAACACAGGGGTTGTGAGCCTCCTTCCGGGTTGCAGCCGAGATTTGGGAGTTGGAGCTTCCCTCGTGTTGTAGCCCGAGAAACTAGAGGATTGGTGCCTCCTTCCAGCTGGTAACCTGAAACAAAGGAATTTGGTGCTTCCAATGAATGTAATTCTTCAAGACATATAAGAAAAAGAATTTCGTGGTTTTCTCTCCCATTTGGGTTTCAATGTAAAAAACACCGTACCGTGAATGTGTGATTGTTTATTTATTACTACTATTGATAATAATTACATTGATATAACATTTTGAAGAAGGATTATAATTACGTTATTATTGATTCACCCCTCTCAAGAATCCAACAACATGGTGAGCTTGCTAATGGAAAAGGAAAGCCCAAGATGTTCTAATGGTGGATGGGCTGAAACACAATCTCGCTTCTCAAGGTAAGTCAAATGTGTGACAGCAGGATGTGAGGTGTTGTTCACGGCCAAGGACTACAAGATAAAGTTCAGAAACTCGACAAGTGGTGGCCAAAGGCATAAGGGGAAAGAAAATAATGTATATGTACTAAAAGAAAATAGAGAAGAATATCATCTAAGAAACATGATGAAATATGGTTATGGCATAGGAGACTTGGACATCTAAACTTTGACCACTTAATCAACTCAAAAATCTCGAGGCAGAAAAAGATATTCTGAGAATAAAGCCCCTAAGATTCAATGTGTAAACTCTATCAAGTAGGGAAGCAAAATAGACACAATTTAAGTCCAAGAGCTTTACTACCAGAGAAAAACCATTCCAACTAGTTCATATGGATTTATGGACCATCAAGACAGAAGGCACAGGAAAGAAAAAATACTTCATGCTGATCATCAATGATTACTCCAAGCTACATGGGTTGCCTTTCTCAAAGAAAAAGCTGAAGCATTTGAGAAGTTTAAACATTTAAGGCTTTAACAGACTCAAACAGAAAGAGGTTAAAGGCAAGAAGATTCCATCGTGGAGGATATTTTTATGTCAAGAGACTTCAAGGAATTCACGATGAACATGGGATCAAGAGAGAATACACAATCCAAGAACTCCACAACAAAATGGAGTTGTTGAAAGGAAAAAGAAACAAGGCAGAAATGGCTGCACAATAATGAATGAGAAGAACATTGGTCAAAAACCCCATCAGAAGCAATACACACATCAATCCATGTACTTAACAAATCCCACCTCGGACCACAAAGTGACAAGACTCCTCTTATGAATTATGGTTTGGAAGATTTGCCTCAATCAAACACTTCAAAGTCTTTGGGAGTAATTCTACATAAAGAATAATGATGAGAACCTTGACAACTATGATGATAGGGATGATGTAGCTGGGTATCTTCTTAGGGTATGATACAACCAATAAAGGATATAGATGCTATAATATGCACATAAAATGGTTGATTGTATTGATGTAAAATTGATGAAGGAACTGTTGAAGAGAGGTATATAGTAATGAGCTCATGTAAGACACAACTAAAGCCACATTTGAACAAGTCCAAGAATAAAAAAAAACTTCCTAATCGATGAAGACTCGTATTAATTCGCATTTACTCAAACCAACAATCAACTACAAATTCCTTCCCTCCCGCATCATTCAAAAGAATCATCCCAAGTCAGATAATTGGAGAAAAAGACAAAGGTGTACCAACCAAAAGAGAAAGCTAATCGAAACCACCGAACAACTTAAGGCTTCCAACTTACGTTGGAACCCAAGAATTTTAATGTGAATCCAACAAAGATGATCATCGGTTAAACAATGAATGTTGAACCCGACGTGATTGAGAAAAACATTACATGGAAGATGGTTCAAAGACTTGAAGGTAAAAAACGTCATTGGCTCCAAATGGATATTTAAGAATAAGTTGAATGAGAAAGGACAAGTTATCGAGAACAAAGCAAGGTTAGTCTATAAAGTCTATGCTCAGATAGAAGGACTGATTTTGGTGAAACATTTGCACTGTGAAAGCAAGATTAGAAGCTATCATAATGTTTCTTGGTTTATGCTTCATAAAAGGTTTAAAGCATACCAAATGAATGTCAAGTCAGCCTTTCTAAATGGAGATTTATGAAGAAGTCTATATGGAACAACCAGAGGGTTTCTAAATGTTCTGATAACCCCGACTTATATGCAAGTCAAGAAAGATTTATATGGTTTTAAACAAGCCCCCAAGCCCGGGTATCACAACCAGATAATGCATCTCAAAGAATAAGAAGAGGAACAATTGACAACAATCAGTATATTAAAATAGAGATAATAATTTGCTCATTGTACTAGTCTATGCAGATGACATCATATTTGGATGTAATAAGGATTCATTGGTACAATGGTTTGTTTCAACATGGAGTCTGAATTTGAAAATGTCTAAGATAGGAGAACTATCATTTTTCTTGGTCCGCAAATTACTCGAGGCACGAGGATGCGTTCACTTCAAGAAAATATCTAAGAGAAATGTTGAAAAGGTTTCAAATGAAGATTCTAAACCTGTGGTACACGCATGGTAACCGGATGTAAATTAAGAAAGGATGATGATTCAATTCGGGATGTTGATCAAATCTCACATCGATCAATGATAGGAAGTCTTTACATCACAACATCTCAGCCTGCATAACAAAGCATGTTGTGGGAATGGTAGAAGATATCAGCTGCACCTAAACAGAGTCATTTGCTAGATTTCAAAAGGATATTTAGGCATTTGAAAGAAACAATGAATTATGGTCCGTGGTATCCCAGGAAATCAAAAATCTTTAGTTGATAGCTTATTCAGATGCAGATTGGGCCAACCGTGTTGATGAGAGAAAAAGCACTAGCGGAGGAGCATTTTTTCTAGGTGACTCTTTAAGAGCTCCCCTGGCTTAGTAAAGAAAGGTTCCATTTCTTTTATCAACCATAGAGGCAGAGTACATTACCGCTACTACCTATTGCGGTAACTCGTGTATTATGATGATTCAGACACTTGCGACTTAGAGGTAAAATACACGACCTATCCCAATTCATCAGGATAACACTAGTGCCATCAAGGTGTCTAAAAACTCGTATTCCACTCAAGACCAAGCATATTCCCATAAAATATCATTTTCTAAGAGAGAAGGTCACCAATCAGACTGTTCAGGTCCATTACATTCCCACTACAGAACAAATTGCAGACATCTTTACTAAACCCCTAGCCAAGACACCTTTTGAATATCTCAGATAGAAGTTGGGTGTCATTTTGTCTCACACCTAAAAGAGTCCATCTTGTTAGGGGGAGTTTTGTATTTTTTGAATATCTAATGCCTCCTAAAATTACTGCAACGGATCAGGGGGAGCATGTCTCTTCTTTGACATTGATGTCAAAGGGGGAGAAAAGAATTCGGGTGCCTTAGTTGCCATCAATGACAAAGGGGGATATTGTTGGCATGTTTTACAGGCAACGTATGCTTTTCATTGATGGAAAGTACAGTAGAGATGATGGCTTGAGTACAGGAGCATGATCAACAATGCAGTGATAATGGGGAGGAGTAGCAACAGTAATCGTTGGATCAACAATTCAGAATTCCCGATGGCTTTCAGATCTCAATGTAGACAAGAGGAGCACGCAGATATGGAGAATAGATCTCAGGCGTTAGATCTGAGCACAGGGTCCGACCATCGTTGGATCCAAGAGAGCCTGCACGTTCTTTAAAGTGCTAGGAGAAGCAGGCTTACACAATCCTGAAAGCAGGAGGACCGTCCATATTCGGGAAGGACACGTGGACAGACACATATGGAGAATAGATCTCGGGCGTTAGATATGAGTGTAGGGTCTGACCACCGTTGGATCCAAGAGAGATGGCACATTTTTTAAAGTGCTAGGAGAAGCGGGCTTACAAAATCCCGAAAGAAGGAGGACTGTCCATCTTTGGGAAGGACACATGGACACAGATCATCATTTCACTGACTGGAAAGTCAAAGGTATTAAATGCTCCATCCTTTCACCTCCTGAAATCGCGATATGCAAAATCGCGAAATGATCTGAGCCCTCAGATCAAGGTTCGATCTAGACCGTTGATCCCACTCCATTTCGGAGTTTCGCGGATCGAGAGTTGGAGATGTCAAAGACTATTAACCACAGGAATCCTGAAATCGCGATATGCGAAATCGCGAAATGATCTGAGTCGTCAGATCAAGATGTGATCTAGACCGTTGATCTGATTCCATTTTGGAGTTTCGCGGATCGGAACTTTGAAGTGACAAGAACACTGAACATCAAGAATCCTGAAATCGCGATATGCGAAATTGCAATTTAATCATAGCCGTCAGATCAATATGTGATCTGGACCGTTGATCCAACTCCATTTCGGAGTTTCGCAGATCGGAACGTTCAAGTGACAAGAACACTGAACATCAAGAATGTCAAAATCGTGAAATGATCTGAGCCATCAGATCAAGTGTTGATCGGGACCATTGATCCCATGCCATTTCGGGGTTTTGGGGATCACGACTTGGAGAGTCCAGATGCCTCATCTCCAGATTCATGAAATGCGAAATCGCGAAAGTTATTTATGCATAAGTTTGTGATCACAACCCTTGGTCACATCAGCAAGAGATGGAGGAAAGAGCTAGAGCAACCAAGCTCCTTTTCAGGGATCACGACTGGGAATGTCGAGACACATGGTCACACGAATGTCGAATTGTCGAATGCCAAAATGCCGAAATGAATGCAAGATCCCATGGAATCAATCCAACGGTGCAGGTGAATTTGAACAAGATCGAAGGGCTACTATAGCATGACACAGTGTAACTGCCAGAAACCACTGATGGTTTCTGCCAGAGGACTCGAAGACACTTTGGGGGTGATTGACAGAGGAGGTGAAGAGTCTCTGGGAATCTTCAAGAGGGATGAAGATGTTCGTGTAGGCGATTGACAGCTGGATGATCATTGAGGCCTATAACTGGAACATAGAAGGTGAGGTCGACTGTCACAGAGAAGACGAAGAGTCTCAAACTGCCAGAGAGGCTGAGGAATTTCAGTATAACATACAGTGATGTTGAACGAGTGGTAAACGACCAGAGAAGCTGAAGAGTCACGATGATGATCAGACAGAGCACTCGAGTTGTGGAGGAATTTGGTGCGGAGTGAGCATGCAAAGGCATTGTGAATATTGCATGCACAAAGACAACAGAGACTATAAGAATGCTGAACAAAGAAGAGATAAGGGTTGTTGTTGTGTAGGAGAATTCAGGGGTGTACAAGGAGGCAGAGCGCAGGAGAAAAAATGCACAGTCGAGGAATGGTGCATTGAAGGGATATGGCGCATAGAGGATAAAAGGAAGAAGAACAGAAAGTGATAGAGGTGTGCAAAAGACACTTATGCAGATAGGGAAGAGCAGTGTAACAGAACAACGACAAGGCTGGTAAGCCATTGAATAATTTTATATCGCTATAATAAGTTTTAGTAACAAAGAATTTATAATTTAGGGTGGTTGGGAGGCGCTAGGGAGGACTGGTGTCCTCGGAGGTTCAAGTGGGTGCTTGAACACAGGGAGTTGGTGCTTCCTTCTAGTTGGTGCTAGAGAAATCAGGGAGTTGGTGCTTCCTTCTAGTGGGTGCTAGAGAAAATAGAGAGTTGGTGCTCTCAGCAAGTAGCAGGTTGAAAAACTAAGGTTGTAGCCTCATTATGAGTTAGTGCTCATATGTATGATAATGTAAAGAATGTAACTATTGCTTATCATATAAAGAAAAAAGAGGTTTTTACCCTGTATGGGTTTCCTTGGGAAATATCTGTCTCTGTGTTTCTCATATATGTGACTGATGCTGAATGTGTCAATGTTTATTTCCCTGTATGATTGTCATCATCATTGAGTGCCTTGTAAAGTTTTTAAAAGAAGCATAATTGTTTAAGCACGGTAACAACTGATTCACCCCCCCTCTTAGTTGTCCAACATGTAGAGTGACAGTAACAAGAAGGCACAAAGGACAACTGAATGTGTGAGTGAATCATGGTGGAATTGTAGGAAAATGAACTAAGTCCAAACTATATGTATGCATTTTCCCAACTTCACACTTGTCATGTTGTGAACTACCTTGGGTCCACTTGTCCCTATCCTTAAAACTTAGGATAAAATAATTATCCAAAATTTATACTTTAAGGAGTGTTAATATAATATTCCTTTTTTGGCTTAAGCTACCTAGCTTAGCCCCTTATCCTTAACTTTTAGCCCCATTTCCCTAACTAGTGGAGTTTACCCCCCCATAATCTTTTACATGGTTGGTATTTCACAGTGATGTGTTTTTCATTAATATTTGCATGTAATTACATTTACATTTACATTACCGGCATATTTCCCTTTTTGCATTCTAGATCACCAGCCTCAAAACACAACATATACACAGGCTCTTTGGCCTAAAAATCGCGTGCACTTAAGTTTGTTGTGTGCGGTATCCTAGAATGTGCACACTTCATCCTTTTAGTGTGCATTACATGTGCGTGAGGTATCCTATAATGTGCACACTTCATCATTTTAGTGTGTAATACATGTGTGCGCTATACGATGGAAAGTGCGCACAAAATGATATCAAACAACTCACTAACTTATATACATATGTACATTTATATTTACATTTGGGGTTCACCCTAGGGGTATTACAAGGACGATCTTGTTGAATTCCATACTTTGTCATTATTTGTTGAATCCAAACAATTTCCTAACTAGCAAAAATTGTAGCATGATACTTAGTTTATATACAAGACAATGCAATAGTTGATTTCTTCTTGCAAGACTAGGCAATAGGATTGGGGCTTAGGCGATAGACAAAGCCTGTTGTGGACTTCAAAATGTGGAATTCAAATCAGCAGCTAAAACAACACAATCAAAGTTAGTGAAACCCACAAGATGAGAAGCACTGAATATGTACTAAATGCCAAAATTTTCCATCCCCTAAAATCACCTCAAAATGCACTTTGCAACCTTCTAGTGATTGTCATGAGGATATTAAGAGAATCAGGAGACAATCCCAACTACAAAATGTATTTTAGGACATGTATGACTCAAATACAATAGACTCCCAACCAATTTTCAATACAGTAAAGGATTAATGTGTGGTTAAGAGAAATTGGCATAAAGGGTAATGTCCAACCGAAATGGATTAGGTGTAGGATTACAATTAGTCATGCTTAAGTGCTAAAGTAAATCAATGCATTTTTCTACTAAAAAATGGAGATCTCTTCTAAAGACTATAGAACCTATAAACCAAGAAAATAATGTATAATTCCTATATTTGTCAAATCAAATTGTCCCATCAATGCTTGTTGAACGCTTTGAATCATGAATAAAGAAATCCCTATGAGAATTCCATCATCCACATAGATAATCAAAATCAAGATATCAGTTCCCTATCTCCGATTGTAAACTTGAGGATCAGAACAAAAACGATTGCATAATTAATTAATTCGAAAACTATCCATATTCTCATACCAAGATCAAGGATCATTTTCTAGACCATATAGTGATCGTCGAAGCCTGCAAGTAAGAGAAGAATCTTGCACAAAACTAGAAGGATTCTCCATGTAGATTTCCTCATGTAAATCACCTTGTAGAAATTCACTCTTCACATCCATTATGTATATTGAACAACCTTGGGATATAGCAAGGGAGAGAACAAGGAATATATAATTCATCTTGGAAACAAGGGAAAATGTCTCAAAATAATAAATCCCTTAAACATGTGAAACTTCCTTGGGCATAATAGGTTCCTTATGCTTATCAACAAAACCATCTCTGGAATTTTTTGTTTTGTACACCATTTACATTGAACTATATTTCATCCCTTAAGAAGAGGAACAATATCCCATGTGTGATTCATCATCAAGTAAGAATAATCTTTATGATGGAAACATCCCATTCAAGTATCCCAACAACATCATAAAATTGTTTTGGATGATCTGAAATGGTATGACATAAAAAGGAGACACCAATTGTTTGTGATTGAGTAGAGTGAAGATTAGAACCAAAGTAATTGATATCAGTTGGATCATAGCCATATCTATAAATCCTTTTTCTCTTATGAAATATCCTCGTCAAATGTTGTTTTGGATCTCATTGTTCCTATTTAGGATGATTATGTTCTGTTGGCACTAGTGGTAGATTTTATTTTGGTTTATTTTTTTCATAAAAATGTTCATCATTTTCTTGTTATACAAAAAAAAAATGTTAGTATGATGTACACCATCATCAATGTGAAAATATGTGGGAGGAGTAGGAGACGATGTGGGTCTGAAGTTCTCATGACAATGGAAAACCCTTCAAAACAATACATATTTAAAAATATGATCAAATAACCTATATGCCTTCATATCCTCAAAGTAACCAAAAAATATCATTGGTTAGCTCTTCTTCTCCATATATTTTTTCTTTTCTTCCGTAATTAAGGCCCACACTCTGACACAAAATACTCTAAAAGTAGACACATCAAGATTAACATGGATCTAGGCTTCTTCTATATTCATATGCAACACTTCCCTATGAGGCATCCAATTCTAAATGTAATTGGAACAATGAAATTATTTAACCCAAAAAGAAGGTTCCATGTTTATGCACTGAATCATACAGTTTTCCATTTATGTTAGTGTCCAGTTCTTTATTTTAGCAATCTCATTTTTATTACGGGTGTATGGAATACATTGTTGATGTTGAATGTTTTGTTCTCTGCAAAAATATTGAACACTTAATTGGCATACTCCCATTCATTACCTGTGTGTAGTTTCTTGATAGAAAGAGATGACTTCTTCTCAACAAAAACCTTGAAGATCTGAAAATCAACAAAGACCTCACTCTTCTAGTTAAGAAAGTATACCCATGAGTGATGTGATAAGTCATCAATAAAAGTGAGCACATAATTATCCCCTAAAAAAGAACAAGTTGGAAGTGACACGATATCACTATGTACTGGCTCAAGAGGTTTCACAGAACACAGGACACTTAGTTTAGGAAAATCATCTTGATGTTGTTTTCTAGAAATACAACCTAGACAAATGCCATCAGTGAAAGAAACTTAACGAATATAATGAACCAAATTTTGTGTGCTCAATTGATACACACACTTGTAGTTTATATGGCCAAATATTTCATGACAATTTCTACTCAAATATTCATCATGTGCAATGAAATGAGAACCAGAGGAAGGCTCAAAACTAGCAAACCCATATAATGAAGAACTATGAACAAATCTTCCAGAAGAAACAACAATGTCTGGATCTTGTATCTCTTGAATCACTACATCATTAGGAGAAGAATATACTATCTTCCCACCACGGTAAAGATAGATCTCATAAATAGAGAGTAGATTGGTAGAGATATAATGAACAATAAGAATATCATTATTGCACTCAGCATCTAACTGCATAGTTCCAAATCCTAAAGCATCAAGTTGTGTAGAGTCTCAAATTGCTATATTCAAAACATTACAATTATATGTGGAAGGAAGCAACTCATTAGAATGAGTCATATGATGTGATGCACTAGAATCAAGTATCTAATATGCATTTAAATATTGAATAAATAAATCATTTACTTTACCTTATGAAAATGTTTTGGGAACTAAAAATTTGTGTTGCTACATGGATTCATTCAAATATTTTAGTTTAAACCTTCATTTTTATTTGGCATGCCCAAGTCTTCCACAAAAACTGTATTTTTTTCTTGACTTGTTATTCCTTGTCTTGGTGGAAGTCTCACCGGACTTGGAAGATGTAGGAAAATATTTTTCTTTCTACCGAGGCTTGGAGGAAAACTCACCAGCTTGATTAGGATCTCTTTTTATTTGTTTATACCAAGTTTGAACTTACCTTTTGGAGGTATGACTCAAAAGATATTGATTCTTATATCAAGAAAGAACATCTAATTTCATAATCTTAGACTATTCGCTCGTAAGACAATCACTAAAAAAACAAAAAAAAAAATAGAGCATTTTAAGCTCACCTCCAATTGAATTTATAGTTGAGTAAAACATATAATAAAATACTTTAAAATGACCTTTTAGCTTCGATATATCAATAAATTTCACTCATTATGTATTTTGTTTTTCCACACCCTTTCAAATATGCCACTAGTAATCTAAATTTTGAAAGATAATCTTCAATTGATGCATGTTCATTAGATACAAGTGATGAAAATTATTCTTCCAATTGTAAGGCTCTAAACTCATTGACTTTACCACATAAGGAAGTCAACTTGTCCCAACATTCTTTTGGAGTTCTATATTCAACAATATGGAAGTCAACGAGACACATGGCTTCATGAAGTTTGTTTTGATAGGAAAATATCTCGATTTTCTTGGTAAACAATGATATAGAATCAACTAAAATTTCCCAAACCCTTTACATTACAGAAATTATTGCATCTTAAGTTTCCATGTGTGATAATTATGGGGAGTAAGCAACTCACCATTCCGTTGTGTAATCTCTAAATTATTCTATTAGATAAAAAAATATCAATATTAAAATATCAATTCTTTTCATCCATAAACACTATATAGCCACACAAAACCTTTGATAGTATCACAAATCAATTATGAAAGAGACAAAATTCTCTAGCCATGAATATTCTAGGGTTTTATACCAAACCATTTGGGATAAGACTCTACTAGACTTGAAGAACAAAATCCATTCAAACAAGTTGCAAAGATATTTTCAAGTACCTACTACCAAGGCTTGCCAAGAATGAAATTGTGTATTGTATTGACCACAATAAAAAATCTTTGAATATTTCACTGCAAATTTCACAAGCAATTTGAGCTTGAATAAATTTGTCAATTGATAATAACTAGACCTTCACATTGATTTTGTCAATTCTTGATCATGCCCATCTCGATATAGCCCATGATTTGGCTCTTGTATTTCAATTGGTAGTTGGAATCAAGGTCCAATATGGACGAGCTCTCTACATTAACAAGAAAGGTACCATTGTCAAAATTGAGTGTGTAGGATACTGTGTTCATGGGTGAAATTATTTTTGGGAAGTGAATTGCTCCAAAATTGTGTAGCCTGAAAGGTAATAGAAGAATTTGTATAAAAAAATAATAAAGTGACTCAATATGTTAGCTTCATGTTAGTGTCCCAGCTATAAGTTCTTCCATGACACCCACCAAGTGCGTGAACTCTTTTGGAATACTTGGGGATGAGTCGGGAAAAAGAACACAAAGGGCATGCGATCATTTGGGAAAATAAAGACATGTGCGTGTGCGTAAGAGAACCTTGGGCACACAATGGTGATGTGTGACACCAAGTGGGTACACACCTCACTTTCCTTAGAATGATTCACAAATACATGGGTTTCATTTGGAAAAGGCAGATGTAGGATAATACCCAAGGAGTGGACCCATATACCCTCAACAACATGGGTGCACTGGAGAGGTTTGATGGCCCAATCGACACACCCACAAGGTTTCACAATGCTAGATACAAGGGAGATAACTTGGAAAGGGATGTGTTCCCAATGATGGAGCATATCATTCCAAGTGAAATGGTGGTTGATGGGCGTACGAGCTCGCTTGGGTGCACCAGGTCCACGAAGGGGGATGATGAGTCATTTGAGTCTATGGTTTACGAAGGGGTGTGACAGAATAAAAATGATGTGATGTTTCACATAAGAGTGCAAGGTAACAAAACCAAGGAACACTACTACATATGGTGTTGAAGAGTGACAGTGTGTTCTATAGTTACCAACAAAATCCACCTTACCATCAGACATTACTCACTAATTCTCAAAATTTTGTTATACTTTTTCTTGGTCCCTTGACATTCGTCAGATGTACAATGTAATTAATTTTTAGCTGGAATTTTGACTCATATTCGATGGTTTTCAACACCACTAATTTTTCAGCATTGACATCATTGTCATGACCCGCCATTGCCCCATGGCATGCCACTGTGGCACCTACATGGAACTGTCATTTTAGAAAAAAATTAATCTCATTGGTGTGTTTGAAACCTAATCAGTCCTTAATGATTCCATTTATTGGGCTCAAAGTGTCTGTTGCATTTTTATTATTCCCACATTGTCTCGATCGAGACATTAACTATGCCATCTAGGCAGGATAAAATTTATGATGCGTGCTTATTATTTTTGTTGTGTCTCGAGACATCAATTAAACATGAATGTAAAAGAGATATGATTGGAAAGTAAAATTATTAATGGATTAGCATAGTGCATATTAGAAGTTTGCATGATGTGAGCAAGATGGATAGTACTTGACCCAAATCAGTTGTGCTACTAGATAGGCTATGAGAAAATTCCAGGTCAGATGTTAGTTAGTGTGAGAAGTGAAGTCATATCATGGTTGGTCCTAACTAGTACGACCATGTCCTAGAGTTACCCCTTTTTATAATGAAGGGAAATTAGTCCATGGAATTATAAGTATCCCATTGAGTGGTTAAGTCTGTATAATTTGAGTGCCCTATGGGTTTTTAAGGAGGTTGAATCCATTTATGCATTCAAAAATGCAAGTTAAACAACATAAAATCATGATTTTGACCATATTTAGATCACTAGATTCAGGTGAAAAATGCCATTTAAACATAGAACATTTATACAACAC
>SNQJ01S0141294.1:24027-48905 GCA_010110895.2 Picea sitchensis
CCTATGGGTTTTTAAGGAGGTTGAATCCATTTATGCATTCAAAAATGCAAGTTAAACAACATAAAATCATGATTTTGACCATATTTAGATCACTAGATTCAGGTGAAAAATGCCATTTAAACATAGAACATTTATACAACACCACTATGGGGGAAACTTGGGAAGGATTCAACTGGTCGAATAAGAGGTCACAACACTGTACTCGTATGCAGATAGTGCCAAAATTTAAGCATAAGAACATGACATCAACGTTGATAGTCCAAGAGACCCCAAGATAGAGAAAGGGGGAGTCTCCAACAGCAATGGGAGGGATAAAGGAAATGGATCACATCTTGAGGGGAGGACTATATAAAACACCCTTATGAGTATCAATTGTGGTGAATGATTAGCTGCAACAAGGCAGAGTGTTCATGACTTACTAAGCATCTCATTATAGGTCTAAAAATTGGCTCAAGGAAATGTGAACACATGTAAATTTATTTATGATCCACTTATATAAGTGATATATGGGTCAAGGTGGTCCCCATAGGGAACATAATATATAAGGTTGTAAGAACTAGCTTGAGGACTTGTGAATGCATGCAAAGTTAGTTATGACCCTCTTATGTAAGAAACCTATCGGTCAAGGTGGTTTCCATGGGAAACATAATATATAAGGTTGTAAGTAGAGAGATAGGAAAGGAGAGGCTTGTTAGAGATTCTTCAAGAGGAATCTTTAGAGAGGAGAAAGTTGTAGAATTTGAATTATAGTTTTCCCAGTTTTGTAATGGATATTGTATATGTGATGTATGTCATGTAAAGTTTTATAAATTTTAGGATGGAGTTACCTGTAGATACAAAATAAGTGTTATAACTTTTAGGATGGAGTTACATAAATGATAAATTTACCTATGCATATAAAGTTCAATTGAAGAATATGAGAGGTTTCTTTCATGCACGTGGAATTGACATTTCATGTAAATTTGAATGCAAAACTGCCTCAACCTCAAATGCATGCCCTAGTCTCAATTTTGAGCCAAATTTAGTTGTTCAACTTAGATATTCTTTATATTTTGATTTTACACATGTTTATATCATTATATCAGAAATTTCAAACATAAACCTACCTGATGTGCATAAAGGATAACAATTGTCTTTTAACTCTACAAGGTCGAAAGTGTACACTACAAAAATGATGATTTATGTGCACAAAGATTCATGACCTTTTGATGAATCATAGGATGGTGGGTTATGAGAGAAACCAAGGTCATATTTTTATTAAGATTCATAAAGGACTCTTATGTGGAAAAATAGGCAAGATATTCCTAGTAAACCCTCAGAATGCACGACCAGTTTGTAAAAGGTAACACAAGGTTGTATTATACCTTAGATTTGAGATGTGAAAGTTTTTGGGCTGTGGTTTATCATAGTAGACATGTTCATGTTGTTAATTTTTCAATTGCAAGTTTAATGAGGGTGGATGTGAAAAAGAGGAAAAAATTTCCTTGTAATTTGCAGGGTCTATATTGTACTAAGTGAAAAAATTAAAATGCACACCCAAGATTCCCTGTAGCTCCAAAAATTATTTTATAAGTTTTAATATAAATAGTAAAATTACCTATGCATATTAATTTCAATTGAAGAACATGAGAGGTTGCTTTCATGCACATAGAATTCAGATTTCTGTAAATTTGAAAGGAAAAGTTGTTGATTTTTCCTATGCGATGATATGAGATATCGATTGATCATTACAATGATGAATGTGCCATACATAAACAACATGTGGTGACCATCTATTATAGGATGCGTCCCTTGGATATTAAATAACTAATTATTTAGTATATATATCATTTAATAATTAATAATTATATTATTAATTATTAATCTAGGAGAATGTCTTCTCGATGTTGCCCAAACATCAACACTCCCTCTCAGCGAGGGAGACATTCTCTTCTAGTGTATTCTTCTGCTAGTAAATGGTTTTCATGTACTTCCAAAATCTTCTTCTCTTTTAAGAAAGGTTTTCTAGAGGAAAGTTCCTCCTGCAGCCACCAAAACATCAACAATCCCTCTTATCCTGGGAGGTATCGTTCCACTATGTCTTCATTTAGTAGTCCACTGACTACTTTTCAATAAAATAGTAGCACACAACTACTACCATGCCATTGGTATCTCAAATCATCTGTCACATTCTCTGCGATCAAGAATCACACAGGTGCTACCAAGTGATATGTTAGTCTCTATGGAAATCAACTAGTAACATACAAATACCATAATTCCATCCAATAGAACATGACTATTCCAAGCCATAGTAGTACACAACTATTGTATGGTGATACACAATCACCGCTAGTTGTACACAACCACTTCTAGTAGAACACAACTACAGTCTATTGACACACAGTCACTATCACTAGTACACAACCACCATAGTAGCATACATCTACTCTCCAGAGACACACAGTCTCCGCCATAGTATTGCAACTATGCATGTGATATTTCTCATCTCCTAGGATCTAAAAATTCATTAACCCCTCAGTCACCTCACATGACTGATCTAGGGAATCCTTGTTCAGAGGGGTCATCTAGCTAGAGGAGAAATAACACACCTCCCTCTCAACGAGAGTGGATATTCTAGATCACACCAAGTTTGTCTCTGAAGTATACAAACTTCACCCTAGACTCATGACACATGTCTCTAAGTCTTGGGATATGCCTCTCTCCCACATGAACTGAGGATAAACTCCCTCTGTGACTCTCCCTATGAGCCAACTAACTCTCTTTGAGACCAGTCTCACTCTGGGTCCACATTTGATAACATTTAGCATATCGAATCTTTATCATTCCTAGTCAAATAAACATGAATAAGGACAAAAAACACACTAGGTCCATTCACGATAGGTATACCCTTGTGAATGAATTTAAATATCAAGCTATATGATACATGGAAATCACCTCAAGAACTTTGAGGCCATATCACTCCTTTTCATGATCAATGAAGGACTACACCTGGGCCCATTTACCACAAGTATAACCTTGTGATAAATGTATTTTATCTACCTTGGTTTGCAACCCAATCTAGGAGAAGGTATGCCTGATGCTTATGACTTCCATTCACCATAGGTACACCCCTATGGGTTAATGTCTTCCCGATGATGAAACATCAACACTCCCTATTAACTAGAGAGGTATTCACAACAATGAGATAAATGTACTCAAACATGTGCACTCAACTAAGTGTCCAACAGTTGTCACACACTCAATGGAGTGTCCCATGACTACAAGGACCATTCTTCCTAATCAAGTCACTATATGTGACAAAGGAAGAATGTCAGTCCCAGACAATTTTCCCTAATTAGGTCACTATATGTGTCATAGGGAAAATGTCATTTCTCTCAGATATTGAAAACCATGCCATGGGATACAAGGACTATTCTTATAATCAGGTCACTACATGTGCCAAAGAATAATGTTAGTCCTAGACCATTTTATCTAATCAGGTCACTATTTGTTCCATAGAGAAAATTTTAGTCCCGTACCAACCTCCCTAATCATGTTACCATTCATTCC
The DNA here is from genome assembly GCA_010110895.2 of Picea sitchensis. Taxonomy (NCBI): domain Eukaryota; kingdom Viridiplantae; phylum Streptophyta; class Pinopsida; order Pinales; family Pinaceae; genus Picea; species Picea sitchensis. Next base: position 27,577 of record SNQJ01S0141294.1, read on the forward strand.
ATTCATCCTGATCATGTTACTATCTATGCCCCAGGAGAATGTAAGTCCTGGACGATTTTTCTCAGAAAATGTGAGTCCATGATACATTAGCATTTAGCAATCTTTCCAACCTAGACCATTCTCCATGAGGAGAATGTCATTATAGAAACACATTGACTATCCATGATGAAAGGATATCAACACTCCCTCTCAACAAGCCCAAACTTGTCCCTCAAGTATACATACTTTCCCTTGGACAAGGGATCTGTCATACTATTAGTTATCTCATCTTCGGTGGAGATGTACTAGAGATTTACTCCCCCCTTCTGGAAAATATCATCACCGTATTGGACAATTCTCCCCAACCTAGTCACTATCTGTGACACATGGAGAATGATTGTTCATGATGTAATCATATCAGTCTTCCTTCTAAAAGAGGGAATAAATTCACATCAACCAAGTGCTTCACCAACTAGCCAAATAGTCGATGGTAATCATCTTTCAGATGCCCTGAATGTCAACAATCTTCTCATCCTTATGTTGAATCCTAGCTGCTTCATCTGCACCATGTATCATATGAATTCCGTATGAGAATCCTTTGAAGAATCATTGCTTCCATAACTTTGATCATTGGCTACGATATACTCTACCTCTGTAGTATTGAGAGCTATAAAAGTATACTTCCACAAATCCTGATTGATATTGAGCTGAAGCAGTAGCCTCTGGTTCCCTTTCTGTCAACTACATAGTCTTCCTAGTATGAATTGTATATCTCTGTAACCTCTCTTCATCTCCTGAGACATATCCAACTATACCACACTACTACACTTACTCTATTGCAACTCAATCTTCTCAATCTTGAGCTAGCTCAGGGTTCTTATTACAAAGCACTATCTATCTCTCTACTTGAAAGTAGTTCCTCCACTCTCTTTTCATATACTCCTTTTGGGATTATGTAACTACTAAAGAATAATATCAAGAGTATATTCTCTACTCTCTCTACAAATTCCCTCCTCTAGGTCTTCTCTCTATGGAACTGGATCCTCCAGTCTCTCTCTACAACTACTTCCTCTGAAACTACTCTATCTGGAACTAAGAGCGGCTCAACAACTACTCCCTCTAGATATGGATATGAATCCTCCTCTTTCACTGCTCCCTATGATGTTGAAGGTAGCTTTTTCTCCTTCTCTATAGGTAACTCAATCTATTCTCCCCCTGGATGTAGTATCTCCTCCCTCTCTCAGAGTGCCTCTACATACACTGGAACTACTTCCATGCCTACTTCCTCAAAATCTCATGGCTCTACTCATATATTGGGACTGCTACACCTAATCCCTCTAAGTCTCATAAATGTTTTTCCTCCCCTACTGCATGTATATCCATAGTTTTGCTACAGTCGGTCTTGACTGGTTGTATCCATGATCATTGGAACTATCTCTGGGATCTGGTATGATCTCATCCTAAAGGTATACTACTCCTAGAGACTTCCTGTCTCTGAGCATCATGTTTGGAAATGTCTCTCCTTTAAATTATGTTGGAAGGTATTTCCCTCCATGTCTTCCTCTCTACAAGAGACAATTGGCTCCCTCTTTCTATGAGAACCCTGGTCCAAAATGACTACTTCCACACCAACCATGCTTTTGTTTCATATGTATTTTAAGGATCTCCACTCTAAATGTGAATAAAGACAAGGAGAACCACCATTATAGTGAGAACGATGAATGTGGGTAAATTGGAATAATGTCATTTATTAGTTGCATGGAATGTAAAGAGAGTAAGGCTCAACACAACAACAATAGTTAGAATAGTCCATTTCGTTATCACCCTTTATCACCACCACTTCTATGACCTATTTGATACCTCTTCGATCATAATAATGAGAAAAGAATCACATAATGAATTTGTAAATGCGTGATCATCCTTCGTGTGTGTAAGACTCCTGAGATTTTAGCACATCCCAAAGCATTGGTGGAAACCTTTCAACTCGTCCAATTGCATCCATTTTCTTCCAATGAATGGGAAAGAACTAATATGTTGCCAATATATCTGATGAAATTTCAAGATAAAATTACATATAGCCTTAGTAGCTGATTCATCAGAAACATCAGAAATGATTCACTTGTTTTTTTGGGGAAATAACTAGAAATTAGAGCATGGTGTGGAGGGTTCTTAGACAACTCAACCATAATGATAACGACGTAAGCGATGTGCATGTCACAAATGAATACCAATGTACCAGTTGCAATGAAACCAATTATGGTTTCAGCTTCCAATGCTCACCTTGTAACTTCAGCCTCCGTGTATCATGCTCTAAATCTACCAATGTGCTTACTCCCCAACACCACATCCGTACTCATCCCGAACACCAACTTGACATCGGGAGAGTTCCAGTTGCACCTCGACGTCATTGTGAGGCTTGTGGAGAGAATTTTATTGGGTGATTAAAATATGGTTAGTGTCAGTGTTTCAAAGACTTCCATGTATCATGTGTATATCTTCCTCACAATATACAACATCCTTTATATCCAGAGCATGTGCTAAGTGTCGCGTCCAAAATTTTCAGCAAAATAATTTCCAGTGTCTCATTGGAAAACATCCATGACCCCTCTTCAAAATCTACATTAATCATAACATTTTCTTGGAGTTTATCTGAAATAACGAAATCAAGACCAATCCCACTCTAATACAATGTTGATTTTTAATATGAGATGATAAGAGGTATCAATTGATCATTACAATGATGGATGTGCCATATATAAAGAACATATGGTGACCATCCATGAAATGATATATCCATTGGATAATAAATAAATACTTATTTATTATTATTATATATATTATTTAGTAATTAATAATTATATTATTAATTATTAATCTAGGAGAATGTCTTCTCGATGCTCTCGAAACATAAAGAAAAGTGCCTCAGCCTAAAATGCACACCCTAGTCTCAATTTTGAGCCAATTTTAGTAGTTCAACTTGCATAATATGTAGTTTGTGATTTCACACGTTTGTAAACTTGTATTGCCATTTTTCAAAAATAAACCTACCTAGTGTGCATAAAGGATAAAAATTGCATTGCAAAACACAAGGGACAAATTGTTAAAGTTGGTTATATTAAACTACATGCCCAAAGTTGGTTGAATCTTTATAATTTAGGATTTAAGTTCTAAATTGATCATTCCAATATTTATAACATATTAATACAATTATTAGTGTATTCACACTCCAAGAAGGATGATTTCTATGCACAAATATCTATGACATTTTGATGAATTAGAGGATGGTGGGTTATTAGAGAAACCAAGGTCATTTTTTAATTTCTAGTCATAAAATACTCTTATGTGCAAAAATAGTCAAGATATGCATAGAAAAACTCTAGAAATGCAAAAACTATTTGTAAAACGTAACCAAATGTTGTATTATACATTATATTTGAGTTGTGCAAGTCGTTGGGGGTGTGGTTTATCATAGTAGTCATGTTCATGTTTCTAATTTTGCAATTGCAAGTTTACAAAAGGTGGTTTTGCAAAAGAGAAAAAGTTTTCCTTGTAATTTGTAAGGCCTAAATTGTTCTAAGTGACAAAATGAAAATGCACGCCCAAGCTTCCATGTAGCTCCAATTTTTTTTTTTTTAATTTTGAAGATTGAGTTACATAAATGGTAAGTTTACCTATGCATCTAAAGATCAGTTGAAGAATAGAAGAGGTGGCTTTCATGCACCTATAATTTGGATTTAATGTAAATTTCTAGGAAAAACTGCATCACCCTCAAATGCACTCCCTAGTCTCAATTTTGACTTAAATTTAGTGGTTCAACTAGCATACGTTGTAGTTTGTGAATATATACATGTCTATTAACTTATATTGTCATTTTCAAACATAAACCTGCCTGGTGTGCATAAAGGAAAGAAAATGCATTCTGAAACCAAAGGGACACATTGTGAATGTTGACTATATTAATCTGTAGTCCCAAAGTTTGCTATGGCTTCATAGTTTATGATTAAGTTGTAAATTGATCATTGCAATATTTATAACATGTTAGTACAATTAGTCGTGTATTTACACTCCAAAAAGGACAATTTATTTTCACAAAGATTCAAGACATTTTGATGAATCAAAGGATGGTAGTTTATGAGAGAAAACAAGGTTAGTTTTTCATTTTTACTCATAAAAGACTCTTTTGTGCAAAACTAGGCAATAGATGCATAGTAAAACCCTCAAAATGAAAAAAATGTTTGTAAAAAGTAACCCAATGTTGTATTATACCTTAGATTTTAGTTGTGCAAGTTGCTAGGGGTGTTGTTTATCATAGTAGACTTGTTCATTTTGTTAATTTTTCAATTTCAATTTTAACAAATGTGGCTATGCAAAAGAGGTAATGTTTTCCTTGTAATTTGCAAGCTCTAAACTGTACTAAGTAAAAAAATGAAAATCCACGTCCAAGCTTCCTTGTAGCTCCAAAATTTGTTGTATAAGTTTTAAGATGTAGTTACATAAATGTTAAATTTACCTATGCATCTAAAAATCAATTGAAAAATTGGAGAGGTTGCTTTCATGCACCTATAATTGGGATTTCATGTAATTTTGTAGGGAAAACTTCCTCATCCTCAAATGCATTTCCTAGTCTCAGTTTTGAGCCAAATTTAGTGTTCAACTAGCATATGTTGTAGTATATGATTATATATCTATCTATAAACTTATATTGACATTTTAAGACATAAACCTACCTCCTGTGCATAAAGGATAAAAATTGCATTGTAAAACCAAAGGGCCAAATTATTAAAGTTGGCTATATTAAACTGCATGCCCAAAGTTGGATGAGGGTCCATAATTTAGGATTTAAGTTGTAAACTGGTCATTCCAATATTTATAACCTATTAGTACAATTAGTAGTGCATTTACACTAAAAAAGGGATGATTTATATGCACAAAGATTCATGACATTTTGATGAATCATAGGATGGTGGGTTATGAGAGAAACCAAGGTCAATTTTTCATTTCCAGTCATAAAATACTCTTCTATTACAAAAAGGGAAGAGATGCATAGTAAAACCCTCAAAATGTAAAAAATGTTTGTGAAATCTAACACAATGTTGTATCATAACTTAGACCTAATTCATGCAAGTTGTTGGGGTATGGTTTATCATAGTAGTCATGTTCATGTTGTTAATTTTGCAATTGCAAGTTTAAAAAGGGTGGCTGTGCAAAAGAGGAAAAAATTTCCATGTAATTTGCAAGTTCTAAACTATATTAAGTGATAAAATGAAAATGCATGCCCAAGCTTCCATGTAGCTCCAAAATTTGTTTTATAAGTTTTAATATGGAGTTACATAAATGGTAAATTTACCTATGCATCTAAAGTTTAATTGAGGAACAAGAGATGTTTCTTTCATGCACCTAGAATAGGCATTTTCAAACATAAACCTACCTATTGTGTATAAAGGATAAAAATTTCATTGTAAAACCAAAGGTCCAAATTGTTAAATTTTTTCTATATTAAACTACACACCCAAAGTTGGATATGGCTCCATAATTTAGGATTTAAGATGTAAATTGTTCATGCCAATATTTATAACATGTTTGTACAAATAGTAGTGCATTTACACTCCAGAAATCATTATTTATATGCACAATGATTCAGAACATTTTGATGAATAAGAAGATGGTGGGTTATGAGGGAAACCAAAGTCAGTTTTTCGTTTGCAATCGTAAAATACTCTTTTGTGCAAAAAGAGTCTATAATTTGCAAGGTCGAACCTGTAGAAGGTGAGAACACTAAAATGCTTTCCCAGGCTTCCATGTAGCTAAAAAAATGTTGTAAATATTCTAATATGGATTATATATATTGTAAATGTACATATGTCATTTCAAGTGTAATTGAATAACACGAGAGGTTGTTTTCATACAACTAGATTTGGGACTTCATGTAAATTTACAAGGTAGACTTTGCCTCTTTTACACAACATCAACTTTTCTGTTTGAAAATGAAAATCTAAATATCTATATAGGTGTAAAATTATCTAAGACATCCTCATAGACTTGAATCACTCAAATTGCAGGTGCGTAAAGACCTAAGTGTGCATTTTTGTGAATCCTGCATGCATTTTTGCATAGATACATAAATTATAGTTTTAAAGTAAAACAAGTGTTTTTCTCATTCAGGTATTCAATTTTAGTATTTTTAGAGTCTTGTACATGTTGATATGTTTGTTTATTTAATTATTATTCAGTCATATAAACTTGTATTCTTTGATTACTTATGCATATCTTCGTAATTGAAATGCAACGAACAACTAGGATATGTGTGATGTGGTTATACAAGCGCCTACCTCATCGAGCTCATGGACACATGTAGTTACTAGTATTTTTTCCACTTTAGTTTGTGGGTGTGAACAATTGCCAAATATTCACGTATATTTCAATCCTTTACTAACTTCTAGGTACCAATCACCCTAATATATAGTCTTTAGGGTCTACAACAAATTTGTAGTACTGTAATTTGTAAATTATTAGGACCATACATGGATTTTTATTCTTAGGTCATGCATTTCTCATGATGCAATGTTTTCATGCATTTTTATGCATTTGTTTGCATTTACTAAGTCGTTTGTATGCATAGTAAACGGATTTTTATTTGAAAATGCACAACTAAATGTTTGAATACATGTGAAATGATAAAATACAAACTCCACAACTTTTATCACTCAATTTTGAGGTCATATGAGTCCTATGCATGCATTTTATAGTACTCTAGTTTTACCCTCCACTTTACAACAGGTCTTGAATTTGGGTTCCAAGTAGAATCCATTTTTCATTTTAAAATACACTCTGGATGATATAGATAGATTCAAGTTGTTATTAACTTCAAAAAAAAAATAAGATAACTAAATTTGAAGGCATATAGAAGCATGGGCATGCATTTCCAATCGATCACTTTCTACTACTTCGGTCTCTCAATTTAGAAGGTAGAATTTGCCCCTTTTACAGAACAACCACTATTATGTGTGAAAATGGAAATATAAATATGTATACAAGTGTAAAATTATCCGAGACACCCTCATAAAATTGAATTACTCAAATTGTAGGTATGTTAATACCTGGGTGTGCATTTTAGTCCATCTTGACATGCATTTCTATACAAGGGCATACATTACTATTTAAAAGAAAAACATGTATTTATTAAGTCTAACTGTGCATTTTTAGATGTGGAGGCTCTAACAAGATTTGATTAGGGTTTTATGAAACAATAGAAACCCTAAGCCTAATCATCTATATCATCATATATCGAGAATATTGTCATCTACATTTGGCTCGATGCCTTTGACTTCTTAACTTAACACATTTATCAGCTCCTTATGCCCAATGCAATTTTATTTTATTTTTAAATTTATTATACAGACATCGCACCTCTAACGCCCAATTATTCTTCAATGGCACCTCACTATTTTGATGGATGGTTTGCGCTCTTCCATCCCATTTCCAACAAGATGTGGAGCTCCCTTGTGTCTTCACTCTAACAGACATTGTTGACCAGGGAATAACACATCTGAAAAAACCGTCACGCCATATCGAAATATCCTCGATGGATTGCACCCTCTAGAGCATCACCATGATGACATAGGCCACTCACCATAAAGTTGAAATTTCGATGGATTTGCGTTAGGTTTCTAATGGTAGTTACATGTTCCTATGTCACAATAAAAACCATATTTGTTGATAAAGTGGCGATGAATTGGTTGATGATGGTTTCTTGTAAAATGCCACGTGGAAAACCAATACGCTGTAAATACTGACAGTGCTATGTTGGTCATAATTGTGAAAATTCTATGCAATGAACACAAATTTCATAAAATATCTCCACAACTACCATGTGGTGGTTTTTTACATCAATGTTTTGACATATTGTTAGCATGGTCAAGAGTGTAATGAAATGGGTTCGACTAATAACTAGAATTGGGTTTATCGAAACCTAGATATGAGTTCGTCGGATGGGTGTTGGAATGACGTCGAAAAATGATCCAAATGTACTAGTTGAAGGAGGATTTTGGAAATATATTTGGAGAGGGAAAGTACGAGGAATATTCTAAGGAAAGGAATAAATAAGGCATAAATTCCAACATGGAGGGAAAGTAGCCAAGGGTGTGATGCACTAGGTTATTTTTGGAGAAGTATGGAAATGCAGGTCTGTTGGAGGCATGTGTGAGGTGGAACTGAAATTTGTATTAACTTGGTGAAGTCTTCGGTAATGAAGGGAAAACAATTCTACGATTGAGAGAACATCTGAGGTGCACCACAAGAGTTTGTGGAGACAGTTGCGACAAAGACTCTTGGTGTGGAGATTTTTTGTATGAGTGTCTTGGTGAGGTGAGGCAAGCCTTTTGACTCTTCCCAAGTTGTAAATGGAGCTTGTAGTTCTCATATTATAATTGTTTCATAATAACAAAGAATTATTTGGGTGTTAGGAACATTTCATGTCACCCACACTATTTTTTTGTATGTATTTAATCTGTTCAACAATTTCTCTATTGGTTTCTCATGTTCATGAAGGTATGCTTATAAATGACTAAGTGTTAAACTGTTAACAAGATTGTCTAAGTATTGAAGAGTTTCGCTAGAGTAGGAGTATGACTCACCAGTAGCCTATAATGAAGTATCAATATTCTCTAGGCAAGTCCCTGATATATCATAGGAAACCATCCTCAGCCCAACCAATATAACCCATAGTAATTTTACAAATCAAATATGTTGTGTTATTACGTTTTTATGATGATTCTATTGGTTTCATTTTGATATTAATGTTTTCTATATATCTGTTGCAGGATACATATCCATTAGTAGAGAAATCCATAGAAATGGGCATGGATGAGATAATGTGTGATGATGACATCGCATCATCTCTTAACCACTTTTAGATGTTAAAGAAGTCCGTAAAAAAAAAATGTGTAAATCCTTCATTTGGTATTCATTCAGCCACAAACGGTGGAGATTAGAGAAAATATTGATCGTTTGATGATGAGAGCTTAGTCGTTGAATGTAAGTTGCAATATATTTGATTAGAAGATAAATTCATTTATGGTTTTATATTTTCTACTCGTATATGTCATGAACTAAAGGATAGTTTGTTTTTACAGGAATATTTGCGTCAATATAATCCTAGTGAGGGGCCTATTGCTACTATTGATGCTACTGATGAGTCTTCACATGACGAGCATATAAATTCACTTGCATATGAAAATGTGCCATTTTTTTCGAATGAAAAATAGGAAACACATAGAAGATCACCCCAGAGGGAAGATGTGAGTGCACCCTTTACTGCTCGACGCACAACAAATCATACAGAATAGGGTAATGGGGTAGATGCAAAATAAATTAGTATTGATATTGCTCAAGAAACATTTCCTGGATCTTCCCGTGTTATTATCATGGGAATAGTACATACCACATTTTTGGTGGAAGAAAATCTATTTCCCATAAAAATAGAGAAGATACCATGTATTTAAAAAATATTTTAACTATTATATATAATCTAATTGAAAATTACTTATAGATCATTCTTTTTAAACTAATGATGACATGATCATTTTGCAGGAAATGATGTTTTTTTTAACATGTAAATGATTGGTAACTATATATCTTTCGACCCACCATCCACACAGGGTGGGATAAAAAAAGAAAAAATTTAAAATATGAGCTCATTAACCGCTTGATTGGGTTGTTAGGTGTTGAGACCTTCAACCGAGCATAGGTCCTCAAGAAATTCAACCAACATATGAAGATTGTGAGGGACCAATATAGGGTTCATCTAGAAATGAACCCTAGGTATGAGCACCCTCCAATGATTCCAGTAAGGGATTGGAAAGCCCTACTGGATGATGGAAGGGAGAGAGCTTTAAGAAAAAAGGGAAAGCTAATGCCATGCATAGGAAGGTATGCAATACTTTGAACAATGTAATTATATGTTTATTACTCTTTATTTTTACATGAAATTTGCAACCTCTAACGTATTTCAACCTTTTCATAGGATGCAGACACATCAAAGGAAACAAAGGCTAGACTATAAAAGCATGGCCAACACAATCTTGATCCTGATGGTTATTCAAATCTGGTGGCATGAATTGTAAGTATCAATAACTCAAATATTGTATCCAAATAATAAATTGCATATAAATTTATTTTTATTTCACCATAAAATATAAATTGATGATCTTATGCAAAATTGCAAGAGAATCAATTCAATAAAGTGCCAACGAAGGACGACTTGAGGCTTGGTTTCCAGCACAACTTTGCAGTTGTTGTTGAACGTCAAACAATATTGGGTGTTGGGCCAACACATTCTTCTAGTGATGCACCTTGCACAAAGGTAGATAAAATCAACATAGTTTATTTAAGATTGATTACTAGTGCATTCTATTCATTATTAATTTTGGCCATAAAATAGTGAGCCTCTTTGTTTTAAGCATGAAATCCACAATACACATAATGTCTGGGATGGAGAACCACCAACCAATGAAGTTCATGTTGTGCATCCTGGTAATGGATGTATTCATGCGCTACAAAAAACGTAGTATGAATTACAGCTGAAAATATTTAATTGCAAATAGTGAATTACTTTTAATCTTTGATGTTTCAACTCCAGATCATGCAGAGGGTCATACTGTACAAGATGATGTATATAGAAAAGGATATGAAGTACATGATTTGACACCATAAGGTAAAGAGAACCACTCTAATGTTGTTTTTATTAATGAAATACTTGTAATAATATAAACAAAACATATCAATTTAACATTTATTCATTATTGTAGTAGATCATGTCACCTTACAACAACATCCATGTCATGAGTACACGACCCTACAAATAATAAGACAAGATGCAGAGGTGTCGAAAATAATTGATAAAGATGTTGTAGAAGATGATCAATTGATTTATGAATTTGTCAAAAGAAAAAAGACAAAAAATAAGTGATTGTAATAAGATGATGACACATTATTTTTGATAATATAAACCAATGTCATGAAATATTTTTTCCTACAAGTGAATGAATGAATTTTATAAGTACTTAATGGATGAATGTTGAGTGTTTCTTTATGACGAAAGACACATATTTGCAAATAAATTCATTTATTTTCAAGTACATGCATTGGGTATGGTGAATTGAGAGTGATGTGAGGGGTTAGGGGCCATATGATCTTCCACCTTCAAGTGGTTGTCCCTGTTCATAAGATAATATTAAACTATTATCGAAACAAGGAGAATCTCAATAACGTAATGATCTTTATTATTATGTATTATATATTTGTGTAAATTTTGAAATGCATGTCTATTTCTTAAATTCTTTATCATAAATGTAACATTTCATGGTTCATTGATTTCTATAGGACTTCTCACTAGGAATTGCAACTGATCACTAGCCTATGTCGAGAGGCTGCATCAATTGTATAAAAAGGTACATAATTAATTCTCATGAATATGTCTTTTTAGTTATTTACCTTTCATGTGCATTGTAGTTCTTTAATTGATTTATTATACATAGTTTATTTCATTCATTCATGATTGTATGCATCTTTACTCTAACAAACCTAATTCTCGTTTTACCCTACCAACCGCTGCCTTACCTTTCTCTCACCTTCCAACTCTAACTTGACGTAATCTATCATGATCATCTTGCATACCCTACCAACTCAGCCTAACCTAGCCTACCCTTACTTAGTCTAACTAAACCTAAATTAAATGTGTAGTATAATGTTCCCCATGGGAACCATTGATGGTATGTACCATTTCATGCCAATAGGGAAGCTTACATGGAACCAATATTGTTGGCAGAATTTTTGTTTTGAAACCCATTTTTAACCTTAAAATTCCTCTAATGTAAGTGATTCAAAGAAATAACACTTTGCTTACATATTAGGGAACCTTTTTTAACTTACATCCTTTAATGATAAAAATAATTTTTCACCTTAGAGTGGTGAACAATTCATAGAGAAGGTAAAAATGATTTGTTGGCCCTAATATTTTGTGTTACTTCACAAGGGGATATGGCATTACCTGCTCAATAAAACTCAATAAGTTGGATACAAAGAAAACTAAAGATCTCATGTCACAAGGGGTTATGGCATTATCTTCTCAATAAAACGTGATAGGTTGGGTTCAAGGAAAACTAAATATATCATGTACATACATTTGAATCTCCAATTTATATTCATAAGGTAAGAAGAGTATCATTTAGGGTCGTCGAAGGATTGGGTTATGGATCATAGGAATCCTGACTTGGACAATACTTTGCCCAATTTTTATTTGGGTGAAAATTCTTCTTCATTTGGAGTAGAGGCTTCTTTGGGTTCGACCCCACAAGGATATTCCAATGCCTCTCATGCACCTAAGATGATTTGTATATGATGATGTACAACTTGCTAAAAATATTTTTAGTGAAATAAATTTCCTTCATCCTCCCATGTATTAAGCGGTCATAACTGTTGGTTGTGGAGCCTCATTATCTTCCTGATTTAGAGGTCTTTTTTTTCAGCTGTGTTTATACCCCATGAATACTTTAGACCCTGGAATATTGTACACCCATCCACATGGGGGAGTGAAGGGTCCGGGGGCAAGCGAGGCTTCGAGGGCGAAGCCCTGGAAGGATAAGATTCCTTGTAAATGTGTGTTATCACTGAAATTTTGTCCTCAACATTGCACGCAAATGGTTATAGAAATACAACAATGAAAACAACAATTATTTCACCTGCAACACTAAAATGCATTTCAAAAGACAAAAAATATACAATTGGGAAAAAATTGATATGCACAAACTCACTAAAGGAAGCGCGCACATAGTACGCGGGCCAACAAAGCGCTCAAAGTGCACAATGCGCCAAATGTGCGATTGTGTAAGAGAAAAGATGTGCACTCCTGTGAACGATACATTTATGTTTCTTGTCTCCCCCCCAACCATTTATTGACCAACTCCCAACCTGATTTGACCTCCATATCTAAGAGAAATCCGAATGGGGGGTGGTCAAGGGCCAAAGGGTGCCCTAAAAGGCCCCTTGTTCACACCAAGAACCAATTATATTTTTCCTTAAATAAATTCTATAAATGAAAGCCATGGGTACACTAAGAAACCAATATATTCATAGTATTGTTATGTTTCATCAATTCTCCCTTGAGGATCCTCTTTTCTCCTTGGAGTATTCAAGCATCATTGCAATAAGCCATTCCACTCACCTCTTGAGGGAATAGGCATTGATTTTCTTCATCATTTGCCATTTTTCTTCCATTATAAGAAGAGATATCCATTAGGGAAATCAAGAACCCTCCCAAGGAGGAAGAGGGGACCCATAAGTCCTCATTTTTCTCTATGGTGTTTTTCCAACAAATATAGTTATCCATTGGTGGCATTATCTTGGTCATTGGTCGATTGTTTATGGTTCTAAAGTTTCTTATGCATTCTAGTTTTTATTTTCTTAGTTGTTTAGTTTGTTTATATTTTTATTACATGTGTTTGGCATGTTTAACCCACTCAGAAACTTATGTCTTGTCTAGCAGGCCCAACTAGGCATGAAAGTGTCATTGTTTTTCTCACCCAAGTGATGAAACGGGCACAACATATTGGAAACCATACTGCGATAAGATATCAAATTCCACCTCATTTGGGCTTAGAGAGCACTTATTTTTAATAAATTTGTCTTGCAAGTACCAAAACTAGCCCAACGTTACCTGTTAAAAGAAAATTTTTGAATTGGAGGATGAGAATTTCACTCAAAAAAATTTCCCCCGATGCATATCAAAAAATGCATGGATATTCCAGCACACAGACGCACACTCAGTTCACTGTGCACCCCACCAGTTTCTTTTCTCTGCACATTCTGTGCACTGTGCACCCACTATGCACCTGTCATAATTAAAACCTACGCACATATCCATATTTTCAAAATTGTAAGGGTTTTTGTGATAATTTGAGGGCCCCTAGCCTTCAGATTCTTGCTTTCATGCAATTTGTAATTCCCATGCACTGCACTTAGACTACTTTCCCGTGTGAAAGGTTAGATAAACATAAGCACTTAGGGGGTAAAATGAACCAAATATTCTCCTATTTGTTTTTGGTTTCCACATGGATGGCTCGTTTTGTTTGTTAAATTTAAGTTGAGAATATAGATATCACATAAAAAAACACTTACATTGGGACCAGAAATTAACTTTGATCATTGAGTATGCTCTTCTCTTTCACCATAGAGAGATATTGAGAATAAGAAAGGTGGTTAAAGGGACATTTCATCTCCCTTAAAAAAAATTATTTAGGAGAGGACAAAGCCCCCCTAGGGCTCCTCTTATTTTCTTTTGAAATCATCTTAAATTTGTAAGGGCCCATACATGCCCACATGTTGAAAACTTAGGATAGTTTCTACAAATTGATTTCTTAGTTTACATCACTAGGAAAGTTTAAAGATCAAAGTAACAAGCCCATACATGCCCACATGCTTTCAATCTAGCATAGTTTTTCAAAGCTTTCTTAGTGTAAGCCACATTTAGGGAGTTTAAAGGATTGGTAAGGACCCATATGTCCACATGCTAGTTCTTTAGGGATTTTAAAATTCCACAAGGTTGTACCAATGACACTTAGTAAGCTAGGTAACAACATTTGTAAGGACCACATGAATTCCACATGTTGCAAATTCACACCTAGCTAATTAAAATTTGGCACACTATTTTTTTACTTGCTCACACACAAAGTCACTCCTCACTCGCATAATTCTGATCTTGAATGTGGAGATTGAAGTAGGTTTTTCTCCAAAGCAGTTTTGAAACATCCCACTACTTTGTTTTGGAAATTATCCACACCCACTTAATTCAAACGAGATTGGTTCACACCCCCAATATCTCATCCCACCATATCTAAAAAAAAATTGTAAAAACTCACTAAGTTTTCCTCCACAAGAGGTTCCAAATGAAATTTTTAGTCTAGGTAGGATCTTGGGGGTAGGCATCGAAATAACCCCCCATTATCTGGTTCTCACATTTTCAAACATTAGAAGTTGACAAATAGGGAAATTTCAAATCCTCCAAGTCAAGTGTTCCTACACCATAAGGCAGGGAGATACCCTTGAAGGGTTCAAGGCCGAGGTCTTGTCATTCTATGCATACCCCCTTGATTAACCCAACTCTTGGAAGGGATCCAACCCATGACACATTTCTGAGGCCGAAAATCTAAATGTCGCACTTTGACTGAGGTACCTAGTGACCAAATTTAGGACATATACCCATGTGGAAATTGTGGGATGCAATTTCACCTTGATCACATTTTGTGTGTCTATTGGTAAATATCACCAGATCTTTCGAGATATGCACCCTCTACCCCTCATTATAACTGATTATTTAATCCTTCACTAGTCCTGTACCCCCATGAGTGCTACTATTTTGGGATCAACTTTACTTGGTTCCACTTTACTTGGGTCCAATTCCCAAGCACATATTGTTAGCATGGTCAAGAGTGTAATGAAATGGGTTCAACTAATAACTAGAATTGGGTTTATCGAAACCTAGACATGAGTTCGTCAGATGGGCGTTGGAACAACGTCGAAAAATGATCCAAATGTACTAGTTGAAGGAGGATTTTGGAAATATATTTGGAGAGGAAAATTATGAGGTATATTCTAAGGAAAGGAAGAAATAAGGCATAACTTCCAACATGGAGGGAAAGTAGCCAAGGGTGTGATGCACTAGGTTATTTTAGGAGAAGTATGGAAATGCAAGTCTGTTGGAGGTATGTGTGAGGTGGAACTGAAATTTGTATTAACTTGGTGAAGTCTTCGGTAACAAAGGGAAACAAATTCTACAATTGAGAGAACATCTGAGGTGCACCACAAGAGTTTGTGGAGACAGTTGTGAGAAAGAGTCTTGGTGTGGAGATTTTTTGTATGAGTGTCTTGGTGAGGTGAGGCGAGCCTTTTGACTCTTCCCAAGTTGTAAATGGAGCTAGTAGTTCTCATATTATAATTGCTTCATAATAACAAAGACTTAGCTGGGTGTTAGGAACATTCCATGTAACCCACACTATTTTTTTGTATGTATTTAATCTGTTCCACAATTTCTCTATTGGTTTCTCATGTTCATGGACATATGCTTATAAATGACTAAGTGTTAAACTGTTAACAAAATTGTCTAAGTATTGAAGAGTTTTACTAGAGTAGGAGTGTGACTCACCAGTAGCCTATAATGAAGTATCAATATTCTCTAGGCAAGTCCCTGATAGATCATAGGAAACCATCCTCAGCCCAACTGATATAACCCATAGTAATATTACAAATCAAATATTTTGTGTTATTACGTTTTTATGATGATTCTATTGGTTTCATTTTGATATTAATGTTTTCTGTATATCTGTTGCAGGCTACATATCCATTAGTAGAGAAATCCATAGAAATGGGCGTGGATGAGACAATGTGTGATGATGACATTGCATCATCTCTTAACCCCTTTCAGATGTTAAAGAAGTCCGTAAAAAAAATGTGTACATCCTTCATTTGGTATTCATTCAGCCGCAAACGGTGGAGATTAGAGAAAATATTGATCGTTTGACGATGAGAGCTCAGTCATTGAATGTAAGTTGGAAGATATTTGGTTAGAAGATAAATTCATTTATGGTTTTATATTTTCTACTCGTATATGTCATGAACTAAAGGATAGTTTGTTTTTACAGGAATATTTGTGTCCATATAATCCTAATGAGGGGCCTATTTCTACTATTGATGCTACTGATGAGTCTTCACATCACGAGCATATAAATTCACTTGCATATGAAAATGTGCCATTTTTTTTCGAACGAAAAATAGGAAACACATAGAAGGACACCCCAGAGGGAAGATGTGAGTGCACCCTCTATTGCTCGAAGCACGACAGATCATGCAGAATAGGGTAATGGGGTAGATGCAACATAAAGTAGTATTGATATTACTCAAGCAACATTTCCTGGATCTTCCCGTGTTATTAGCACGGGAATAGTACATACCACATTTTTGGTGGAAGAAAATCTATTTCCCATAAAAAAAGAGAAGATCCCAGGTATTTAAAAAATATTTTAACTATTATATATAATCTAATTGAAAATTACTTATAGATCATTCTTTTTAAACTAATGATTACCTGATCATTTTGCAGGAAATGATGTTTTTTTTTAACATGTAAATGATTGGTAACTAGATATCTTTCGACCCACCATTCACACACGGTGGGATACAAGAAGAAATTTTTTAAAATATGAGCTCTATAATCACTTGATTGGGTTGTTAGGTGTTGAGACCTTCAACTGAGCGAAGGTCCTCAATAAAGTCAACCAACATATGAATATTGTGAGGGACCAATATAGGGTTCATCTAGAAATGAACCCTAGGTATGAGAACCCTCCAATGATTCCAGTAAGGGATTGGAAATCCCTACTGGATGATGGAAGGGAGAGGGCTTTAATAAAAAATGGAAATCTATCGCCATGCATAGGAAGGTATGCAATACTTTGAACAATGTAATTATATGTTTATTACTCTTTATTTTTACATGAAATTTGCAACATCTAACGTGTTTCAACCTTTTCATAGGATGCCAGACACATCAAAGGCAACAAAGTCTAGACTATAAAAGCATGGCCAACACAAGCTTGTTCCTTATGGTTATTCAAATCTGGTGGCGCGAATTGTAAGTATTAATAATTCAAATATTGTATCCAAATAATAAATTGCATATAAATTTATTTTCATTTCACTATAAAATATAAATTGGTGATCTTATGAAAAATTGAAAGAGAATCGATTCAACAAAGTGCCAATGAAGGACGACTTGAGGCTTGGTTTCCAGCACAACTTTGCATCTGTTGTTGAACATCGAACAATATTAGGTGTTGGGCCAACACATTCTTCCAGTGATGCACCCTGCACAAAGGTAAATAAAATCAACATTGTATATCTAAGATTGATTACTGGTGCATTCTATTCATTATTAATTTTGTCCATAAAATAGTGAGCCTCTTTGTTTTAAGCATGAAATCCACAATACACATATTGTCTAGGATTGAGAATGACCAACCAATGAAGGTCATGTTGTGCATCCTGCTAATTGATGTATTCATGCGCTACAAAAAACGTAGTATGAATTATAGTTGAAAATATTTAATTGCAAATAGTGAATTGCTTTTAATATTTGATGTTTCAACTCCAGATCATGTAGAGGGTCATCTTGTACAAGATGAGGTATATAGAAAAGGATATGAAGTACATGATGTGACACCATCAGGTAAAGAGCACCACTCTAATGTTGTTTTTATTAATGAAATACTTGTAATAATATAAACAAAACATATCAATTTAACATTTATTCATTATTGTAGTAGATCATGTCACCTTATGAGTACACAACCCTACAAATAATAAGACAAGATGTAGAGGTGTCCAAAATAATTGATAAAGATGTTGTAGAAGATGATCAATTGATTTATGAATTTGTGAAAAGAAAAATGCTAAAAAATAAGTGATTGTAATAAGATTATGACACATTATTTTTGATAATATAAACCAATGTCATGAAATATATTTTCCTACGAGTGAATGAATGAATTTTATAAGTACTTAATGGATGAATGTTGAATGTTTCTTTATGATGAAAAACACATATTTGCAAATAAATTCATTTATTTTCAAGTATATGCATTGGGTATGGTGAATTGAGAGTGATGTGAGGGGGGAAGGGCCATATGATCTTCCACCTTCAAGTGGTTGGCCCTGTTCATTAGATAAAATTAAAATATTATTGAAACAAAGAGAAGCTCAGTAAGGTAATGATATTTATTATTATGTATTATATATTTGTGTAAATTTTGAAATGCATGTCTATTTCTTAAATTCTTTATCATAAATGTAACATTTCATGGTTCATTGATTTCTACAGGACTTCTCACTAGAAATTGCAACTGATCACTAGCCTATGTCGAGAGGATGCATCAATTGTACAAAAAGGTACATAATTCATTCTCATGAATCTGTCTTTTTAGTTATTTACATTTCATGTGCATTGTAGTTCTTTAATTCATTTATTATACTTAGTTTATTTGATTCATTCATGATTGTATGCATCTTTACTCTAACAAACCTAATTCTTGCTTTACCCTACCAAACGCTACCTTACCTTTCTCTCAGCTTCCAACCCTAACTTGACGTAATCTATCATGATCATCTTGCATACCCTATCTTTTCTTACCCTACCAACTCAGCCTAATCTAGCCTACCCTTACTTAGTCTAACTAAACCTAAATTAAATGTGTAGTATATTGTTCCCCATGGGAACCATTGATGGTGTGTACCATTTCATGCCAATAGGGAAGCTTACATGGAACCAATATTGTCGGCAGAATTTTTGTTTTGAAACCCATTTTTAACCTTAAAATTCCTCTAATGTAAGTGATTCAAAGAAATAACACTTTGCTTACATATTAGGGAACCTTTTTTACTTTACATGCTTTAATGATAAAAGTAATTGTTCACCTTAGAGTGGTGAACCATTCATAGAGAAGGTCAAAAATATTTGTTGGCCCTAATATTTTGTGCTACTTCACAAGGGGCTATGGCATTACCTGCTCAATAAAACTCAATAAGTTGGATACAAAGAAAACTAAAGATATCATGTCACAAGGGGTTATGGCATTATCTTCTCAATAAAACGTGATAGGTTGGGTTCAATGAAAGCTAAATATCTCATGTACATACATTTAAATCTCCACTTTATCTTCATAAGGTAAGAAGAGTATCATTTAGGGCCGTCAAAGGATTGGGTTATGGATCATAGGAATCCTGACTTGGACAATACTTTGCCCAATTTTTATTTGGGTGAAGGTTCTTCTTCATTTGAAGTAGAGGCTTCTTTGGGTTCAACCCCACAAGGATATTCCAATGCCTCTCATGCACCTAAGAGAATTTGTATATGATTATGTACAACTTGCTAATAATATTTTTAGAGAAATAAATTTCCTTCATCCTCCCAAGTATTAAGCGGTCATAACTATTGGTTGTGGAGCCTCATTATCTTCCTGATTCATAGGTATTTATTTTCAGCTGTGTTTGTACCCCATGAATACTTTACACCCTGGAATACTATACACCCATCCACATGGGGAAGTGTAGGGTCCAGGGAAAGCGGGGGCTCGGGGGCGAAGCCCCCGAAGGAAATATTTCCTTGTAAATGTGTGTTATCATTGAAATTTTGTCCACAACATTGCACGCAAATGGTTACAGAAATACAACAATGCCAACAACAATTTTTTCACTTGCAGCACTAAAATGGATTTCAAAAGACAAAAACTATAAAATTGGGCGAAAATTGACATGCACAAACTCACTAAAGGAAGCGCACGCATAGTGCACGGGCCAACAAATCCCTCAAAGTGCACAATGCACCAAATGTACGATTGTGTAAGAGAAAAGACGTGCACTCATGTGAACAACACATTTATGGTTCTTGTCTCCCCCCAAACCACTTATGGACCAGATCCCAACCTGATTTGACATCCATATCTGAGCGAAATCTGAATGGGGGGCTGGTCAAGGATCAAAGGGTGCCCTAAAAGGCCCCTTGTTCACACCAAGAACAATTATATTTTTCCTTAAATAAATTCTATAAATAAAAGCCATGGGTACACTAAGAAACCAATATCTTCATAGTATTGTTATGTTGAATCAATTCTCCCTTGAGGATCCTCTTTTCTCCTTGGATTATTCAAGCATCATTGCAATAGGCCATTCCACTCATCTCTTGAGGGAATAGGCATTGATTTTCTTCATCATTTGCCATTTTTCTTCCGTTATAAGAAGATATCTCCATTAGGGAACTTAAGAGCCCTCCCAAGGAGGAAGAGGGGACCCATAATTCCTCATTTTTTTCTATGGTGTTTTGCTAACAAATATAGTTATCCATTGGTGGCATTATCTTGGTCATTGGTCGATTGTTTATGGTTCTAAAGTTTCTTATGCATTCTATTTTTTATTTTCTTAGTTTTTTTAGTTTGTTTATTTGTTTATTACATGTGTTTGGCATGTTTAACCCACTCACAAACTTATGTCTTGTCTAGCAGGCCCAACTAAGCATGTAAGTGTCATTGTTTTTCTAACCCAAGTGACGAAATAGGCACAACATATTGGCAACCATACTAGGATAAGATATCAAATTCCATCTCATTTGGGCTTAGAGAACACTTCTTTTTAATAAATTTGTCTTCCAGGTACTAAAACTGGCCCAACGTTACCTGTTAAAAGAAAAATTATGAATTAGAGGACGAGAATTTCACTCAAAAAATGTTAAGCCCTAATATTGACTCATTACC
>SNQJ01S0141295.1:17527-28862 GCA_010110895.2 Picea sitchensis
ACACTTATTGTACTCTTAAACATGGATCCCTCTCTTATGTATTCATCAGACTTTGGCCATCTATTATAAAATATGATTATGCATATGTTCACTCAGTTTCACATCTCCCAAGACAATCTCACAATTCTCGAGGAAGTATACATATTTTGAGGCATTGATCACATCCTTCGAGTCACATTTGGGATAGTTTTGCACACATGGACATCCTCTACACATGCCACATTGGAGATCCTAGAGAGCCCTTCTTCTTTCACCACTTTTGGAGGTTTTTTTTCACATTATTTGAGGGCCAAATCACATGTGTGGGGTTTATGACAACCATGTGGGTGTTTTTGATGATTATTTGACTTAGAGAAGGATCTTCCTTGCCTTTTGGAGCATCTTTGCTTGATTTGAGGGCTTGTTCATACCTTGGAGATTACTTTTGTTGATCCCTTGAGCACATTATTAGGATTTTGCCCACTTTTGAGGTCATTCTCCACATTTTCATGAGGTTGTTCCGCTTGGAGGAGATGAATGTTGGAGATTTGCTTTCTTGGGAGGCTACTTCGTCTTGTAGTGAGGCCTCCACATCACTCTTTCTTTGGAACGTTGTGCTAGAAGAGAAAATCGGCCCCATTTTTTGTGTGATATTCCTCTCTCATGAGTGTGTTATGTACATGTGGCATCATTTGATTATGTATGACTTAGTCTCATTCTTTGTGTGGATGACATGTCTTCTTTGTTAGTCTCCTAGGATAAATTTAGGGAAAAGAATGAGAAGGATGTAGAAGCCTCCTCTATAAATAGATGCACTCCTCTCATTCCAAATTGTTGTGAATTGTTAGATCATTTGTGATTAAAATGAACATAAATTTTTTCTTTTGAGGTTTTAATGTCAATTCTTGGAGATTTCTCTTTCTCGGTGATCTTCTTGGTGCATTAAAGATTTGTTATGGTGAATCAAGTTTTCTACTAGCTTTCAAGATCAATCCATTTGAGGAGTTGCTTAACTACTTGGAGAGGAGACGTTCTAGGGTTTGTTCCTTGTTTATTCTCTTGTTAACTTGGGTAAGTACTTAATCCATTGCTTTGTTTTTCCTCTTGGTTCCTTGGCAAGGGTTTTTAAGCATTTTATTCAAGTTATAGTTGATCTTGTTGGTGACGGTTTTTTCCCTTGGATGAATTCCTTCTTGTAGGGCCTTGGTCCTCTTAGCTTATCTTGATTAGGTTGGATATTATTATTCCTTCATTATTATAATCTCTTACCCTAGTCCATAAGATATAAGTGACCAATTCTTAGAGGGGCATACTTCTTGACCCCATAAGCCCTAATTGGATAAAAATAATGCACTAGTCATATATCCAACAACCAACCCAAAAACCCCAATGATCATTTTTTTTTGTTTAATAATAAATCCAACGGTGAAAATCAAAGAAAATCATTTACTTAGATTTCATTTATTGACTAGTGTAAAATTAATAGATTATTTCATTTCCTAGACATATTATTCCTAGGGTTTATGCTTAATTGTTGATCTCTAATCCTAAGGAGGGAAATCAACATATTGTATTAAGATTTAAGGTGTTATCTAACGTCATTTGGGTTGATTTAAGGTTATTCTCAATTATGGAAGTTAAATTGTAGCATTAAAATATCAGATTTGTTGAAAACCTAAGTCTAGGGTTTGGTGCTTTAAGGCGTATTCTTTGTTGTGCCTAGCTTCTCTTTCAATTTTAGATTGTTTATCAAGATCATATTACATGTCTACAGGTGATTTAATATATAATGTGCTTATAACTACTTATCATTTGCTTAGAGGTTTTATTTGGTGAATTCCAAGTGCTTACTTGTGAAACCCTAGGAGGATTCACCACCATTTTACAAATTCTTTATTAGTTTATGTTTATGCATCTTTATAAATTGTATATAACAGTTGTTTGACTATTATTGAATATCTATTCAACAAGATTTGTCAGAATTAAATGCTAATATAAGTTTGTTAATGTTTTTTATCTTACATATCATATTTGACACACACTTCCACTAGCTCCTAACCTTTCTTTGAAGTGGATATAAACATGATTCATGAAATTGTTTCAAGTTGAACATATTTAAAGAATTCCAATCGCTGACTGTAATCCTAATGCATTGTATTCTTATATATTTTGTGGATTCATTGAAGTAAATCATATGATTGTATGGTTTTGTTTCACTTAAAGAGATTTACTTTTCATTATTTGGGATACCCCCCATGGCTTCTATGAGCTAGCCTAGAGTGCAAGGGAATGTGTATTGAGATGAAAATGGGGATCTTCCCATTATTGTTTAACCAAGATAGTCCCTTTGTTAGCAAGGGTGTTATTTTAGGTAGTAACATGGTTGATTTTAAGGTTTTTTTTTTCAAAACGGTACCAGTTGTTGAGGCCATAATTTCAAAAAAGTTGTAATTTTAACCCCCCAAAAAAGGGGTGATGCTAGGAGCACCACTTTTTGATTCAAGGATCAATTTTAATGTTTTTTCTTACAAATTTATAGATCATGGTTGTAATATTTTATAATTTTAATCTCAAAAGGAAAAAAGATGCTACTAGTAGCACCACAATTTGAAATGGGGATAAAAAAGTAGCTACTAAATGCGACCTATAAAAAATGAGAATTTTGAAGGATTCTCATTAAGTTGGTAACTATGTTTCTATACATTTTGACACATAATCCATAATCACTATAATTATTAATCGTAAACCTTATAAACTTTATTAATTAACCCTTAGCTACTAACCCTCATAACCCTTATCCTTAAGCCTTATAACCCTGAACAATAACTCTTATAATTATTATCATCTTTTTCTTATAATACTTAATCCCTGTAATCCCTAACCATCATAACCACCAACCCTCATAACCCTAAATCACTAACCCCCATAGCCGTTGTTAATTTCCTAGGCATATCATTCACATACAAACTTCTATTTAGTTGGTGATTCATGATGTCATGATCATTTATGCATAAGAGAATTAAGATACCATGATAAACTAATTTAATGAGTTTAGTAATTAGTTCAAACATAATTAAATTCAAATGTAAGAGATTAATCAATCTAGAAGATTTTTTGTTGATTTTTCAAGAGAGATGATATTGTATATACATTATTATTTAATGTGCAAAAGGATCACAACTGAAAGATAGATATCCACAGAACAACGGGATATATCCTTAGGGAAACCCTCAAGGGGAAGAAATCCCTGCAAACTTTCCTCAGTATAGATTCCTCCAAGATGTACAATGCCATACAATGCTCTTTCACGAAATCAAGACCAAATAGACCCAGACACGAACCAAGAATAGCCTCCTAGATAAGTGAGTACTACTCTCTTGTACTTTTATTCTAATGAGTGATCAAAATGACTCGATATAACCTCTATTTATACTCTAAAAGACCTAAAAGACACGACTTATCAATAAACCCTTTCACAATTACACTTAGGAATAACTTCCAAAATTACATAAAATATCAACACTCCCTCTTAATGAGGAAGATATTCTATCTGACACAGACTTTAACACTATCTCCATCCACATGAGCTCATGACCATTGAATTTCAGACACACGAATCTATACATCACATGAAATCCATAGTGACTTCACAACATGCATCCAGGGCTAGTGGGTAGCTCTCCAATAGCTACAACATGTCATCATGAGACTATATAGTTTCCCATAGTAAACTTAGATATCTTATGCATGTCATCCAGTACCCTGCAATAACATCTGTATCTCTTCTCTTCAACATGCATCCAAGTCGGTGGGTAGCTCTCCAATAGCTACAACATGTCATCATGACATCCACTACCCTGCAATAACATCTGAAGCCATCACTCCCTTTGAAGAGGGACTATGTCGAGCTTGTCCCTAAAGTACTCAAATTTCATCCTTGACAACGACTTTGTCAGTACATTCGCAACCCGCCCATCGGTAGCCACATATTGGAGCTTCACTACTCCCTTTTGCACCATATCCATGATATAGTGATACCTTATTTAGATATGCTTCGAACTATCATGAAACATCAAGTTCTCTGACAACTTTATACAACTCTGGTTGTCGCACAAGATACAGGTCGCCTCCATTGCAATATCGAATAATCTAGTCAGAAATTTTTGAAGCCACACTGCTTCTCGACTTGTTGCACATGCGGCCACATACTCTGCCTCAGCCATACTGAGTGTTACACATGATGAATTCTTATTGATCCATGAAATCATACCAGATCCCAAAGTGAAGCAACATCCCAATGTAATTTTCTGGTTTGCAACATTACTGGCCCAATCTGAATCCAAATATCCAAGTAAACTGATCTCACTGTTTGCAACATACTTGAGCCCATAATCCACTGTACCTTTAAGGTACCTCATCACATGTTTTACTGCAATCATGTGAACACATATGAGGTCAACCATGTACTGACTTAGGGCATTCACAACAAAACATATATCTGGTCTTGTATTCGTCAAATACATCAATGATCCAATCATCTTCTTGTATAATGTAGCATCCACAACATCTAAAGTCGTATCATCCTACAACTTCATATTTGATGCCATTGGTGTAGCCATCAGTTTACAGTCCAACACCCATAACCTCTTCCGGATATCCACAACATATTTTCCCTAACCAAAGAAGAAATCATCTATCATACTTCTAATCCCAAATAGTAATGTATGAGACTAATATCCTTCTTGTCAAACTCATAGGCCAACTCCCTCTATCACTGAAAAAAAAACCCTATTGTCCAATCTGCCTCACTGGATGCTCCCTCTATGATTGAGGAAAAATCCGTACCCCAACCCTCTTGACTGGTTGCCTCCTCTATGAACCATGATTCTATCATGAATATAAGGCATGCAAAGTTGTAACCCAACCAACATATTAGTGCAAAGAGTATTCACAATAGAACACCATGTGCATCACTAGTTCCTCACGTCTTCTATAATTGCAACAACAAATTTGACAGGCACCTCTCTATGCAACAATAACATTGCCTATTTTCCATTGTTTCCCCTTGCATATTGACAAACACGTCTTCGCAAAATCAGACACCTGAATCATGGTTCTTTCCATCCAAGAGGATTCTCTTTGCATTCCCAATTGGCTATATAATGGATTTTCATTCAATTGATCACCTCTTTCCTAACCATTTCTTCCAACGACAAATTGTAGGTAATGCAAAACATGGCAACCATAGTTCTTCTCTTGTCTTTTTCCCAAGGTAATCATTCCAATATTACACTTTTCCATATGCATTTCTCATGAATATCATTTGACATAAACATGCACCAACGGTTCAAGTGATTGTGACATACTTAACAACGTTGAACAATTTGTATCATAACTAACGCTGACTATGCCAAAGTCTTGGCTCCAAGAAGATGAAAACACCAACCATGAATAAGGTTCGACTCCTAAAGCATTAATCTGGTATTTGCACAACTCCTCTTTATCCCTGGCCTTGAAAACATTTTAGGCTATTATACCAAAATGATACCAAAATGATGCAGCGCTAACGCTGCCCACAACGTGCAAGAAGGCGGGATGACCCCTATAGGATTAAATTGTATGTATTGGATCATTGTTGGTATCATAAAATAGTCACGGCAATATATTCTTGTATAGGCCTCTCTCATAATACTCTCTAGCATATTTATTCACACCATATTGTCGTCAAAGGCATTCTCATTTCACATTATACAAATTCTTCCCACAACATTCTCATGCTCATAAACCCACTGACATTTTATCAATATACAATGTCATCATCTACGTTGGAGGATTTGAAACAATGCAATCTTCTTTCTCTTCTTCATGTTAATTCCATTATTTGGAGATTTTGAAACGATGCCATTGGTCATTTTCATCACTACTAGCACCACATGGTGCATACAGTCACATCCAAAATTAAATAGATTGAAAATTGTAAATCCCATTTTGTCCTGCCCGTGATCACCTAATCGATCTGATCCCATGAGTTTTCACATCATCATTCAATGTTTTAATTATTAATCTTTTACCAAATCACCATGTATATTCCTTATCTCGATTATCCTCGCCTCGTATAGATAAGACATGGTCGTTGAAAAGACTGTGCACACTAAGACCCAATTCTACCATTGAAACCATCGATCAAATAAATTGCTTAAAATACAACACTTCAATGGATCCTTCTACTTGGCAGCTCCACCATTTTGGAATCTCAATGGCAATGTCTCACAAATTTTTGTAGAGGTTTTCTTTTGGTATCATGATATCTCCACCAACTTAGACAACTCCACAATAGGAAACTAGGCCTATGATATTTTAAAGAAAGTCGTAGACGTGCATAGGATCACAGGCACCATTGGGGCCCTAAGCTTCAAGGATTTCCACAGTGCACAACTTTGGGTTTCCCTCATCATGTTTCTCTATGTATATCTGTTGGACAACATGGACCATTCTATGTCAGACCATTTGGTCTCTAGATTAAATTCAGGAGGAGGATCACTCGATAATTAATTTGGCTTCTTCACTTTCCAAATGGAATGAAGCTCAAAGACAATATTGAGTATTATACTCAATTCCAATGATGTAAGATCACTCCCCACCATAGTAGAGCCTGAATATGCCATTCTTGGAAGTAAATAAGCGATGACCACACACATCATAAGCCTTCTGCTATCAATCACCAGTTGAATATTAACCAAAACAACCACCACCTCTTTTGTTTTGTAGTTGCTGCCTAAATATACGCTGATATGTGAATAATCAGTAAAATAGAGCAATTGGATAATAAAGGTGCTGAGAACAAGAGGATGTCCTAGAATCCATATAGCCCTCCTCTTCCACACCTTCCACACATCCCATAAGAGAAAATAAATTATTGGAACTGACCAAATGCACTAGGCTACTAGATATTCTGTGTTGGGAATAATTATAACGTGCACTTCGTTTTCCATATTTATTACACCCAAGACATTTCGTCGATGAGGGAGTATCCATTTTACTTTGAAGATACAACGATGGGATTTTTTTTTCTGATTCCATATTTATAGTCTGTGGCTTCAGATTTCAGGCATGGAGTCAAATTTGTAGCGGCAGGTGCCACTGCTCATGACACCGATTCCTTCATTGCTTCAATCTCTCTTACTGTTCAGATCAATCCCATTGAATCCAAACACAAGCTATATCTCTTATTTTCCCAAGCCCTCCTGTGAGGTAGTTAGGCTTTCTCCCACTATAATACCATGTTGATTTTTCAAGAAAGATGATATTGTGTGTGTGTGTGTGTGTGTATTATTTAATATGCAAAAGGATCACAACTGAAAGATAGATATCCACAGAACAACAAGATATATCCTCAGGGAAACCATCAAGGGGGAGAAAACCTTGCAAACTTTCCTCAATATAGATTTCTCCAACATGTACAATGTCATACAATGCTCTTTCACGAAATCAAGACCAAAGAGACCCAAACACGAACCAAGAATAACCTCCTAGATAAGTGCATACTACTCTCTTGTACTTGTATTCAATGAGTGATCAAAATGACTCGATATAACCTCTATTTATACTCTAAAAGACATGACTTAATTCACTTATGTGTGTACAAGTCATGAGATCATTTAATATACCCTGTAAACACAATTACACATTCTACCACTATCTCAAAATGACCCATAACTCTAGACAAAACCATCTAAATTTAGATTTAGAACATAAACCATAAAACAATATATTTATAACAAATTTATCAAAAGGCATAGTTTAAAGGTAAGTTTTATTGTGACACTAACCTATGTTTAGAAGTTAACAAGTACACTCTCTATGTTAATGCAATTGAAACACGTCAACCTAAATGCGAGTTCTCAAAGTTATTGAAAAAATAAATACCCCTTACATACGACATCTAAACCAAAGATGTCATCATAATCTCTACTTAGGATAAAGTAATTACAAACTCCTTGTTTCTATATCATAAGTTACTCCAAATAATTTAGTTTTGTATGTTCTCAATCAACCAGAGTTGAGATAATGATATAAGATCATTTTCCAGTTTTGGAGAAATATACTAATTCTTTTACATCTTTAAGTTTCTTTTCAATAAAATATTTTTTAGATTATGAATAAAAATTGAAAATGTACAAATAAAAATGGATACACAAAGTAGTTGTTATAAGTTAATTAAAAACTAGGTAAGTTGTATGCCTAGTTGTTATAAGTTATTTTTTGAATTATTAATAAAAAATGCATATTTTAATTTTTTCAATAAAATATTTTTTAGATTATGAATAAAAATTGAAAATGTACAAAAGTAGTTGTTATAAGTTAATTAAAAACTAGGTAAGTTGTATGCCTAAGAACATTACAAAAGCAAACCTGCCACTTGAACATATAATAATGCTAAAAGTAATTTAATTGGAAGAATGTTTAGTTAGAAATAAAGTTTAGCTCTCGAATACACACAACTAAAATCACAAACATCAATGCTCATAACTCAAGTGACCATTATATATGTCTTCTTCAAGTGGGATGTCATTATCCTTAGGTGTGGGGTCCCCAACCATCATTCATTGTCTTCAAATTCCAAATTTCTGATGGTAGGTGCCTGACCTTCATTACCCTACCTAGACTCCCTTAAAAGCTTCCCCATATCATAAATGGAAAGGGTGAGATGTAGGAATTTATCATTTTAGTGTGGGGAAAAAGTGGGCAATGGTGGTGATGTTGCCTCCTCTCATGAACAAGCTTACCAACTTTATGTCTTCGTGATCTTGAATCAAACCATTGGGATTTTGTGGAGTGAGATAAATGTGTTGGAGTGTAAGCAAGAAGCTCATGCACGTAGCACCCCATAAATACTTTAGAGTTGGTTTAAGTATGCCACATCCAAATCAACCTTATGAACCAACACAATAATCTACATATACAGAGAGGCATAAATTAGAGAGTTGTCATACACAAAAACAATTAATAGTTTGTGCCTTATTAAATATGACATCATTTTATTTATTTTTATAAATGAGAAAAATATATTTAATTTTAGTTGGTTGTCATGTTGCTCAAAACTTTAAAACCCAAGGAAGATTATCTTTTAAGAGAGTATCTTTCTAGGATTTGGATGCAAAGATGAACTGACCAAAAAATTTAGAGACATAACCCTTGGTAGAGTTGGGATATACACAATACCCAAAAATATGTTCGAGGTTTTAGATTTGACCACACAATGGACACTTAGCTTGAGGGATGTCAAGGTGAATCAACCTATTTCCAATAACCAATCCCTCGAGAATGAGGGACCAAGAAAAGAAGACACTTTTAGGTTAATCCAAATGTTTTCATATGTTATGTAGTTGGAGCATTCAAGTCATTTCCTTATATTAGAAACCTCCCAACAATGACCCACATTTCTCCACCCATACTCCTTAAATAAAGTGAAGAAGGTTATACCTTTCGCTCAGGTTAGGTGTAAGGTAGGTAAAGAGGTAGTGGAGAGGCCCAGAGGGCCCATAGTGATAATAGTGGAGGCCATTCAATGTAAGGTGGACTAGGTTCACTATATTTTTAAATAAGGTCCACTATGGTAGTTAGATATAATAAATATAAGAGGATTTCTTAGAAGGTTCTACTTCTAGAAGATTCCTCCTCTAGAATGTTCTTAGGTGATGGTAGAACTATATAAAGGGGTTCAAACAATGTAATGGGATATGAAGAGAAATATTGTATTTGGAGCTGAATCTCAATAGGAGGATGCCCCCTCGAAGAGGTAAGTGAACAGGAGATGATCCCTTCCATAATAGGATCCATTGTATGGTGTTTCCCTACCTCAAGGGTTTGATAGTAATAAATGATATTTTGCATATTGTTCTTGTATGTCTGTTGTGGTGATTTTTTATTCAGTATTTGGTTCTTAACAAGTGGTATTAGAGCACTTTCCTTGGCAGACATTATGGACAAATATTTTTTATTTTTGCAGATTTTTCGTTCGGAGAAGAAAAAGAGGGCCGAGAAATTCCATAAATTTTAGGTATATTTATGTGAAAAATTTGTAGAAACAAGTTGTATATCTGAGTTCCTCTCAGAAAAACACCCAAGTTGAAAAAAAATATCGTCTGAAACGGAGTCCGGGAAGTCAAGATATTGAAGTTTTAAAATTTGCAAATTTTCAGGGTTTTTTCCGTGGACGGCGGTGCAATTTTTTTTTTTCTAAATTTTTTTTGAGCAGATGGAGGCCGAATTGCCCAAACAAATTACAGATATGAGTTCCTCTCACAATTTCATCGAATTTCAAAAAACAAATCAGCTGAAATGGAGTCCGGGAAGTGAAGTTATGAGCATTTTAAATTCAACAGTTTTTTAGGGTTTTTCCAGAAAAAACCGTGATTTTCTGCCATAAGTTATTGTTCTATTTTTTGGGTTTTTTCATGACGGCTGCGGGACCGAAGAGTTCATAGGGTGTTCATATGGCTATTTCCTCTCAAACCCTCAAATAAATTCTTTAAGCATTCAAATCCCAATTGTATGACACATTGGATGTTAGATTGCATGACCTTACAAATGGCCTCAAAGATAGTTTTCGTAATATTCAAGATTCATTGGATAACATGCAGGAGAGATTTCTTATGGTGGACATTATGGATGAATATAATCAAGAAATATATGCTTGGTATGATTTTGAAGCCAATTGTGATGATTGGTATATGGATAATTGTCATTTCTGGGATGACAACCACTTTTATATTTTATTTGATAACTCTACTCCACCTTCTGTAGAGAACATCAATGCCCCACATCAGGAGCTAGTTACCAGTGTCCAGCCTGCATATTCTACAATGATATTGTTCCTTCCATATTCATCTTTTATCATGTCCCACTATGTGGATGGATATTCTTATTTGGATCCACATGATAGGTGTCAGTATTGGGAGCATCATTTTCAATTGGTTATTGGGTGTTGATATCTTCCATGTGCGGTTCACATGAACAATTGGACATGAAACCCTGGTTTACAATGGCGGTTGGAATACTTCAACATGGTGGCTACCATTCCTCAATGGGACCCTATTTTTCTCTTGTCTACTTCAACACTATGGTCCACACTTATCCATGGGACCCTGGTATATGGTTGTACATCAAGCGTCGAGGACAATGCTTTCATAAGGGGGATGAAATGTAAGGTAGCTAGAGAGGTAGTGGGCCCCCCCAGAGGGACCATAGTGATAATAGTGGAGGCCATTCAATGTAAGGTGGACTAGGTCCACTATATTATTAAATAAGGCCCACTATGGTAGTTAGATATAATAAATGGGTAGTTAGATATAAT
>SNQJ01S0141295.1:31993-56871 GCA_010110895.2 Picea sitchensis
AGAGGGTTTCCTAGGATAAATGTTGTGTCTCTTGTGAATGTGTATTTCTCAGTGATCTTGTTCTTATGTTGCTATTATCTATTGAAATGCAAAGAACTATAATAATGGCATAAAACATTAACATACAACAGTAAGAGAATGCTAGGGCCATAAGGATAACTCATCTAAAGGATCACAGGGATTCTATTAGTCAAGGCGCAGAAAAATAAACCACAAGGAAGCAAGACAATCCATATGCAGAGGCCGTACTAGAAGGCGCAAGTCAAACAATCAGGCAAGGACAACAACAGAGGTAGACGGTTGATAGGTTTATCCTTCGCTTCATCATCCTCGCATATAAAAGCGAGGCGTTGGGATCCATAGGTCTTTTAACGCTAAGGCGACGACCGTAGATCAGGCTCCTGGCCGACTACTCAAGTGAGGACTGGTGAGCTAGGGACGAAAGCTAAGCAACCACGAAGGAAACAATCAATCACAACCAGTTGGTCAAGATATGCGGGAAAACAAAGGCCATGGGAGACAACAACCATCGAGCTAGGCTAAGAAAAGTTTTCGTCATCAACTTAAAAGGCATCAGTTTACTTTTCCAATAAACAAACAGATCCAATCAAAAGTCCTAATACCATCTACCAAACATAAATGTAGAGAGCATACCATTGCCTGATCGCTCGCTCTGAATGACGTCCTGCGTGCTCCGTGCAACTCCCACTCTCCGACCGTCGAGACTTCATCGGTACCTCCCAGCGAACGCTAGGGGTACTCTTCTTCCCCTTTAGCCCCCCGAGCCACAAAGGGGCCACACACATTATCCAGAGATTTCGACTAGCTCCCAGCTCGCCTCGCAAGGCCGAGCTACCACTCCTCTCCGAGCTGGGTATCCCAACTCCCACAAGTAAATCTTTCAAGTAGATATTTCTATAGCGTAACGTTATGCAAACAGAAGATCCTTCATCCTTATCCTTCCTTCATTATATAGAGTTTCAAACTTCCTTTCTTTCCTAAAATCTCATTTAATTAAAATTTTAAAAATAAATTCCTAAAAATTCTTCTCCCTACAAGTGTCCCCCATCCCCTACATTCCTCCATTAATTAATTAATTATCTTATTTCCCTCGCCCACCTAGAGTTAATCCTAGAATCCCTCTTTCCCCTTTTTACTTAGAACTCAAAAAGGCAGGTGTGGAAATTAACCCCTTTTTCCTTTTCTTATTTAATTTGTATATTTTAAATTATCAAAGTAATAAAACAATTAATTCCCCTTTTTTAAATTTTAATTCAATAGATTTTTTTTTGAAACAAATAATTTCTTACTCCCTTCATGTTACAAGATTTTATGAAGGTCATATTTATTATTCATGTGGTTTTTATTTTTATTTTTATTATTATTATTACTATTATTTTTTTATAGAGAGATAAAATTTGACCACTAGCATAGTTTAGACTTAAACCTTAAGTTTTGTACTGGGCGACATTTAATTAGGGAAATTGTTTTAAAAAAAAATACTTAACACATTATTCATCCTAAGGCCATCTAGGTTCATTCCTCTATCATCAACAACGTGACGTGCCCTTCAGGACACACTAGGTGCTCCAAGGGTGCCACTCGCCTCATCTGTTCCCTTGCGCGACGTGCCCTTCAGGACGCACTACGGGGTCCAAGGGTGCCACTCGCCTCTTGACTGATTTGGTAGACATGAATAACCCCTAGAGTCAACACTCCACCAAGTGAACTTGTGGGAGACTAAGAGCCTCTAAGGAATAAGGCCCTCGCCTTATTGCGCTCCTCTTAGAATCATCATGAGCGACTGTCGTAGTCTGGCCTCACGACATCGTGGGTCCTCTCGAACTAGGTAATCGTTAACCTACAGTTCAAGCCACGACGGGAGTGCTAGTGGACTGTGGCAGGGCTGCTGACCACACCTCTCCCTCAACATCTCTGGTAGTCATGCGTGACCCCTTTACTCCATATGTGAGTTTGGTCGGCAAGCTATTGCCAGCCTGCATCATCAAAAAATCATGTCAGAACATATCCATATCATATCGTCTAGTCAGATGCACTAATATCATAGTAAAACAATCAAACCCCAATGGTACACTCCCTGACTCGATCCAGAGTCCAAGCGGTTCCATCGATGCCTCTACATCCTCAAGGTCCAAAACCCTGCACACTTAGTAAAACTGAGTCAATAGCACCTGTCTATGTCAATGTAGTAAAACAACATGTCATCAACCCATAACGCCTCATAATCAAAATCAAATGTTTTAATTAGCATAGTAATCTGGATCACTTGCGAGCAAGTTTCCTTAAAGAATAAGTTTTCTCAGTGTGCCAGAGCGGGATGTTACATTCTATCTCTTTTAGGGGAATAAGAAAAGGGACCTTACCTTCTCTAAGGTACATGATAATATTTTCTTCTCTCAATCTAGCTCAGGATTTGAGGGTAGGAAATATATAATTGGATAAGTGGGGGACTTCTTCTTCGGGGGAGGGACCTTTGGATTAATTCATTAGATACCCGAGAAACACATTCTTTGAATGAAACAAATTCTACGTCGATAGATATGGGTTAGGTTTGGCATCTTTCCCCCCTTCCCTCGAAACAATATGGGTGCCTCTACATCAAATATTATTTTGTTGATCATTAAATATAAGATTATGTCAATACCACTTGCAACCACCAACAATTTTATACTTCTCCAAGGATTTTTGTTTGCTCAAATTCTAGTATTTCCACCAAGCTTCAAGCTATTATTGCAAGCCTAACATTATGAGTAGAGAATTTGGTACACTATTTTCTAATATGAAAAAAACCTAATATGTCTAGGTTTTCCAACAAAATTTTGAATTTCTACTCCAACCAAGTTACACAATCTCGATATTGGGCATTAAATATGTACCTAACAATTTGCATGCCTCTTATAAAAAAATTCAAGGTCAAGAATCATGCAAACTTAGTCATATTTTTCCTTCATGAAATAGGACAAGAGACCACCATAAGAATTGGTTATTAAATAGTAAACTAGACTTGAGAGATTGACCTTTCTAGATGAAATGGGACTTTAATGCCTCTTAGGATTTCCAAATTCTCTGATAAAAAAAAGTTATTTTCACCTTCACACACTGTATAATGACAATATGAGTTTGCAAACATCCAAGATTTATTTCCTAAGGGAGATCCTAAGAAAATTAAATTCCTGAAAAGAATGTTACACGCTTTATTTCCTTCTAATTCCATAATAACCTATTTGGCACAAAGCTCCTAGACTTTGGTATGTCTCCCCATGATCCTCATCCCTCCTTGGTCTCTAAAACTACATAAAATATTCTAGTTGACTTTATGAAATCCATTAATCTTGTCTATGTTGGCCAACATTTATCTAAACATATATTTCTTGAGTTATTGTTAATAATTAGCATAAGGGACTTAATAGGGTGAATAGTGTGCATGGATGGTTGTTAAAACTTTCATACATATATGAAATTGATCAACTATAGCCACGGACTTTGTCGACCACTGATCTATCTTATTTTATGCACATTGGATAACTATATACCAAAGGTCCCTGGGTGATGCCTAAAAGTCAAAGGGGGTGCTAAGGAACTTAAAGATACAACCCAATTGGATCCTAAACCTACCATAATTAACGAGACAAGTCGGTAGATATTGAAGGATTTGTCTCTAATATTGAGTTTTAACTCACTAGATTCTAGAGAACATGCCATAAAAAAAATAAAAAGGTGGTTTGTTATCTTCTCTATGGAGACTAAATCCTCAAAAATATTGAGGAAGGAATCATCTTCAAAGTGGGCATTCACTAATTTTCCAAATCCTTATTCTTAAAGATGAATGCCTTTGATAAGTCCCTAATTATGAGGTATTCCAATGCTTCTACAATCATGACATAAATAGTTGGTTCGATGGAATGCCTCTTTGATGGTCCTAATTATGAGGTATTCCGAATGCTTCTGTACAATCATGACATAAATGAAGGACCCTGAGAGCAGCCTGATGTAATCCTTTATTAATGGAATTGAATAACTCTCACATCATGTTATACATATTTATAGAAAGGTGAGTCCCTCAAAAGAGTATTTCATTGTTTTAAACAAATGTCCAAAACTCCTAAAATTTTAAGGCCCAAAATGGTATGTCATTTCTCAAGCATATCATGCTTTTGCTTAATTTAATTTGTGCTATTTTAGCAGACTTAATGAAGATGGTGTTTTTTCTAATACATATTCCACTCCATACATTCCCACACTACTATGACAATATCCATAATGAATCACCCTCCGATGAAGCTCATTTTCTCCAAGAGAATGATCCTAAGAAAATTGTTCTTGGTGCACATGGTGAGAGACTTGGATGAAATTTTGTAACATACATTCAATAAGGTAATTATAATGTTGTATCTCACTTTTTTCTAAACAAAAAAAATTATAATTATTTTTTAATCAAAAGGCTCCAAGGAGAGATTACACAATATCTACTCCGTGGAGTTGACAAAAATTTCTAAAGCCGGTAAGCTAGTCCATTCTATAATATCGGAGGAGAATGATCCAATCCATTAAGTATTTTCTTTGAGACATTTTCAAATCAAATACACTGGGTTGGACCACCATAAAACAAAAACCACATCGACAAATCGTTAATTGAGATAGATTTGGATAGGTCCAAACATCCCATAAATAATATGCTTATCAACAAGCCTCTCACCACTTAGCGAGAGGCATTCATAATGAAATTCCCAATGAAACTATCTCCTACTCCTTCGATGACTCTTTGAGCTCATAATAGAGCTTCAAGTATATGAACTAGGTAGAGAAGTAGCTATCAAATCTTTAGGAAACAATTTCAATTTTGGGTAAAAACCTTACTTACCTATATCATATAAGGTGGAAGACTATAAACCTAGTTGGATGATTTATGGAAAAGTGATACCAAGTGAAAAGTTCTAAAGAAAAATACCTTGTGATTATGAAAGCCTTGCCTCTGAATCTAAAATATTTGGGAACATCAAGTTGTAGTTCCTTTTTGAAACCAGGGGAAAAGAGATGACATTCTCAATCATTTGAGATAGTTCTCCAAGCACACTATTGACCAAAAAATCACAACTATGATGCAAAATATTGAGATGTGGGATTGTGATGGTCCTCAAAATAGAAACAATAATGCTACTACCTCCTTGCATTCTTACTTTACTTGTCAATCTGAGGTTCGTACAAACTTAAGA
Source organism: Picea sitchensis (assembly GCA_010110895.2). NCBI lineage: Eukaryota > Viridiplantae > Streptophyta > Pinopsida > Pinales > Pinaceae > Picea > Picea sitchensis. The sequence continues at coordinate 37,228 of SNQJ01S0141295.1, forward strand.
GGTGTTGTGCAATGTATATGCATAATTCACTAAAAATAGTATAGGTCTGAGATCAAGGGTGTAAATGCATGTAAATGTACATGAAATTGAAATGACAGAAAAAAATTTAAACTATTGCTTGAATGAAAGGAAAAGGAACACTAATTTGAAAGGACAATTAATCTAGATTACAATGAAGGAGATCTAATATACTGGTACAAAATAAAGCATATTGAACTATGGGAAAGAAAACTGAATGTAAAGCATGAATTCATTCTATTGTATGACAGAAAACTGCAATTTAAAGAAGTTAGACTAATGCATGGACTAAGTGAGATACTTTATGCCTAACCCTTGAATCAATAAGAAGCCATATGTCTTATTATTTTCTATTTCTACTTTCATGAAAAGAAGGTTAAGAGAAATTGATATCTAGAGATGAAATAGTCCCAGTACATGAAGTTTCTACAAGAACTGTAACAGTCCTATAGGAAACTCCTACAGGAAGCCAAAAAGATGCCTAAAAAGATAGTGTGAGTCTTCTGAAGCATCAACAAAGCTAGACTAAAATAAAATAAGATAGAACTGAGGTTCCCAACCTTTATAAGACACCCAAGAGCATCCTAATAGGTTACTAACTCTTTCTACAAGATACTTTCTGAAGCTTAACAATTAATAACAAATTGACAGAAATTAGAAGTAACTATGCATGGCTATATTAGTCTCTAAGAGAATGAAACACTAACTAAGAACTCATTAACAAACAAGAAAGAAAGAAATTTCAATATGGTCCTTAAGACCTCTTGAGTGGGACCTACCTAAGAAGCACAAGGAACCTTGGAAAAAATGTAATAAGTTGAAAATAGGATTATCTTTATTCCATCAACAATAACAATACATCAAGAGAAAAAACTCTAATTCTCCAACAAAAAGTCTTCAACAAAATCTCAATACAATATCATAAAAAATTGTCTTTTTCTCCCTAAACTAGAATTCTATTTATATCCTTAAGAGCTCGACCTCTTTACCTGAGTTGAGGAGAAAAATGGGGAAATAGGAGATCTATGTCAATATCATTTGAATCTCGAATTGTTGTTGGCAAGGAGTGGTCATTAGTGATATGAAATCACGCTAAAGGTAGGTGGGGACAAGGCCCCCTTGATTCTTGGATGGCACCGCTCTTAGGGAGACAAAATCCCTTAGTTCTAGGAGTCAACGCCCTTAGGGTCCCTTGATTCATGGAGTTTGACTTGTTTGATGATACACACATCTGTTATCATAGGTGTTAGATAAAAAAGGTATGGTATGAACAAAATTCCACCTCAAAACTTATTCACTAAGCAACATGCAAAAATATTCACTATTCACTATTAAATATGGTAAAAAGAAAATATTTAGTCATATCATGGTGGAAAAATGTGCCTATGATGAGCCTTTGAGATAGGAAATAATTGGGCTCATCAGATTGTAATATGGATCAAGCCCCCATTCAATCCATTTATGGAAAAAAATCTGTGACCTCATTACTAATGGAGAGAAATTTTCTCAACTACTCGATGAGCTCTATACATGATTGTGGGATCAAGGGGAGTTGTAATGCCCATCCTAGGACCAATGCTAATAAATCCTACACCATCACTTACATAGTATTGATCACTTTTTCTGTTAGAGACTAGAGTCAACCTCCTAGGGTAATCTTAAAGAAGCTATTAAGATACCTTCTACATTTTTATAGAGGTGGTGCTCCTCTATCTCACTCATATTTTCAATGTACTTATTCAAACAATAAATTTAAACATTCATATCATCTACAACTGTGAGTGGACCAGGTGGTAAAATAAGTGAAAGGATAGTAGATAAGCTACAATAGAAAAATAAAAATCTTAATTGAAATATACATGATAACTACATCGATTCCATCAAATCCATTAATTTGAGCAATGAGGAGAAAGATTTTAAGCAATACTCATAAGACAAAAAATATATTGGTGGTCCAAAATCAGAGACCTTTAAATGATTTCATTCATTTAATATCATAATATGCATAGGAGAAACACACTCGAGATCTCATGCTTATATAAAAGTCGAAAATCACAAAAGTTATGAACTCCCATAATAGCTCTTTGCAAGGGTATTCAAAAGAACATTACACAGATTGTTCATGTTTGCATAAACTATTTGCCTAACGCACAACATAATACTCTTGATACTTAAACAATAAAATGAACGCGTTCATCTAAATGGATTGGGATTTATCTCCTGTGGACCAAATATTAATAACATACTTGGAAGATGAAAAGAAAAAAACAATCAGGGATTGACTTTATTAGTAACACTAAACCAATAGACATGGATGATCAAAGATTGGGAAGAAAGAAGGGAAATGCTTTAGAGAAGAGTATACTCACAAAAGTGGAATGATGGATGAATATCTCTCTATCTGGGACTTTTTTCCTTTCATTTCAGCTGCTCTTGGATCAATTATCCATTTTAACGAACTTTTGAGCCATTTTTTGATGCATTCTCTCAATGGTGGGATTGTTATCTCTTGATTCACCCACCCAAAATGAGAATATTTTGTCCTCCATTGCTTTGAACTTGGAGTGAAATTATTAGATTAACGATAGATGGTATTCATTATCATTCACAAAATTAACTAACCATCATTTAATATCATTCTCCATAAATTTAGTGAGATTATCTAACTCACTAGCCCATGAAGTTTTAAGTATATTTAATTCTGCTTCTAATTGGTCTTTGGTTAATAACTTAGATTCCCTCACAAATTGTGGGCCCTCAAGTTTTTTAACTATTTCATGTGATTTTAAAAGTAAATCACTTCTTTTTTCGTCAACCCTTTTTACAATTCACAATTAATTCACACAATATTTCTATTCTTTCCAACCAACAAGCCTTTACTTGCTTTATTCTTTTATATGAAATCAAGTCCTATTGTTTCCTATAAAATCACTCATACTTGTCACTCTTTCCACAAATGTACTTAAAGCATTTTTGTAAAAAAAATCATCATTCTCTAAGTCCTTTTGTAGATATTCCATAAAATAAGAAATTCTTTGTGCAAAATTCCTCAAACTAGTATTGACTTCCCATGACTGTAAAATGATATTGAGTCATTTATTTATGTTTTCGCGACATATATCCTTATTCCATTCAACAATTTGGCATATTTCCCGAATCTAGATGTTGTTCCTGGTGTGTCTTATGGGACTGGTTGGTTCTAGAGCCATGATGAATAATGGCTCAATAAACAATGCCTTAAGAATGAGGGCATCCTCCAATTCATTTATTCTCTTTTTCAATTTAATATTCTCAATATCTTACTTGAAAATGGAATGAGCTAGAGTATCATCGGTGGTTAAATGCAACTTAAGAATTCGATAGGGTCCAATTCTAGAGACATCTACCTCTAAATTCCATTTTTCAGTAACCTTTTTATTTTTGACATGAACGTTTTCAATTTGCACTTTCTTTATCTCCTTATTGTAATGGGTATTGTGTAGTGTCAAGGCTTGTTCTTAGAAAATATTTTGTCCCTCTCAGGCCAACTCTTTTACTATCTATTGACTTTTAGTGATTTGTAATGTCACCCAATCGGGTACACTGTCATCATCAACTTCCATTTCAACAACATCTCTTGAACCTTCAGAATTTTGAGAACTTTATTGCTTGTATTTATTTTTCTTTTGGGATGTGAAATTGTGTGTGCCTTATCAATACTAACATGAGGGGGTTCATCTTCATCATCTCCTCCAACACATATCTCATTATTATCTCCTTTTCTTATGTCTGTTTCTTGACTCTTTTGAGCAGAGGAGGAACTCTGATGTGGGAAGGGGTAGAAGAGGATTGAACATTTGTTTCACTTTTGCCTCTTTGCTTTGTTTTTCTCAATTGATGTTCCTTTTTTAGTTCTATCCTTTTAAATTGAGTATTTGAGATAACTTTTCTGACTAATTAATCATTACATATCTACTTATCTTTCTTGAAAACTTCTCTACTTGTATTTGGATCATTATCATCGACTCCTTCTGAAATTCTTGCAAAAAGATTGTTGTATCACATTGACAATAAATGAAAAGAAAATAATCCTTTAGGATCAAAACCATTGAAAGGTTCAACTTTCTTCATGTGGAATGTATTTAATATTTTATAAATTTCTGTCAAATGGGACAAGATTTTAATTGTTATGCCAGTTACATTGAAGGGCAGGGAAATAAACTATATTTTCCTTTTTTAATCAAAGAAGGAATACCATGCTCTATATTGTGTGCAAAATTCAACAATAAAGTACCTATCACATATAAAAGTAGGAAGAATAAGAGGTATCCCCTCAAATTCATATAGCCTGTTATAGGTAGAGTCTTCCTCATGAACATAAATTCCTTTCCCTTTGAGGAAATCCTAGGCTTCTTGCATGATTCTTGTTGGTGGCATTCTGGTTATAATATGTCTAAATTTTTTAATAAATCTATTTTGAACACGACAGATTGAAATGGTGCCTTGTGTTTCCACAATATGTAGTACCAAATTTTGAGTAGGGTCATTCTCAACATCAACATTACCACTTCTCCTCTTCAGACTTCAAATCACGCCTTGATTCATGACTTCAACTCATGCCCTTCTTCAAGACTTCAACTCATGCCCTGCTTAAGGAATTTTTCGAAACATGACTTTTAATGAATGGATGGGATTGACCCTAGATGTGATGAATGATCCTTTTTCATTAGTCTTGTACCATTGGAATCCTCCCTTCGAAGTCAACCTCATGCCTGAATCTAATTCCTTCTGAACCCTCCTTCTCGAAGGTCTTTTGGGAATGCCTTGCTCAGATCTTCTGTGAATAAATCTCGACCGATGATTCTCTAGGTCGAATTAATATGGGTCGTCAATTACTAAAATTCACGACCATCATAAAACACACATGAATTTGACTTCCATTGCCTAATTTGACTCTGCAACTGGTAGATCGATGCCATAAGTTACCTTCTTTGACTGTTCTGAAGCACTCAAACCTGAAAATTCGTTCGTATTTTGGGGATTTTACTTCTATTCATCATTGTCACCCCAAATTCATCACAGGATGAAATATGAAACCATGAATCTACTCAATTCGTGATAGCTTGCAGCCCATACAATCTAAGTGTTAGCTTTGATACCATTTTGTAACATTCCCCAGCTTAACCAGGGAACATTACTACGTGGAAACACACCTAAAAACAAAATTTTCTTTTGCTAATCAAATATTGTAGTTTACCAACTACGATTTAAACACATGTTCAATGAATTTCTAATACCCATAATTAATTACATCTACAACACTCTAAAATACCATGAATGCAACCGATAAAACATTGATAACAACATATAAAAACCATTCTCATTCACAAAGTAAATGCACAACCATGAACTCATAAATAACCAAGCAAAATAGATAGACACTTATATTTTATAAAACGTTTTTGCAACCAACTGCCTGGGAAGGATGTTCCACCCAACCATAGAATTGTTGTTCCAAATCTCAACAGCAAGTCACCCTTGAGATGGGGATGAGAATCCACAAAACAAGGGTGCCTCTTACAGTCTCTCACAATGCAATATCACACATCCCATTAGTTTTCTCCTACAACTAACCCAAATTTCCTCCATCTCTCTTCCTCTTGACCTACCCAACCCAAGGAATGTACCCATTCACTTTTCTCAGTCCATCGGGTGTCCCATTCATTTATGAGGGTCTCTCTAGAACATATATCTAGGAATCTCTCAGCTGATAACTCAAAGGAACTCACTGCTAGGAAAAACTACCAACAAAACAATAACAAACACTTGTTGATATAGTGCAACTCACCTAGGAGTTCACTCTTTAGGCCTGACAACCTGACTCTTCAACTTCCAGCATCAAAACGCTCTAGTATGCTCCAAAATTTCCCCAGCCTTTTTGTTCTACCTCCAAAGCTCTTCTCCCTTGTTCTCCCTTGTTGTTCCTGTCAAAACTAAATGTCTAAAAGGCCATACGAATTTCCTCTCTTTCGCCAAGACAATTGACTGTTCACTCTGCCCAATGTTGATTGTATTTCAGCCCCATTCTCTCCAATAACTATGGGATGTGACTCTCACACACACCCTATGACGGATATTCAATGATTGGGCTCTCATACACTCAACCAAAAAATAGAAGTTTTCCCCAAAGGTTAATAATTCAGAAATGTGGGTTTGACTCTTGGACTCTCTCTAGGAATTCCCCTCTCTTGTGGATTAATCATCCCCCATATTTGTCCATTCCCAACAACTGTGATTGCATTATTTTTATTAAAAACATCAAATACATTTTTCATATTACATCACTTGGCCACAACCATATTCCTATCTACATTATGCATTAATTAAACTAAGGATTATAGTGGGGATGTTACAGTTGGCTAATATATCTACTACCCCATTGGATTTATGCCTCACATGGGAGGGGATTAAGGCCAAGTTATCCTCGATGATCCTTTCTATGTACTTGAGTCCTAGTGACAATGTCCAATAACTTGACACCTTCTATGTCTTAGTGCCATTCTGTATCTTTATTAGTTCATTGAGTAAGATTTGAGAATCTCCTTTTACTATCAAGTTGCCATAACTCTTACTCCTGAAAATACTTAACCACTTTTCCATGGGCGGTACCTCTAATCCATTATTGGTGTCACGACCTATAGAGATAACACATATTCTTACCCTATATTTCTAGTCATCACTCAACACTCCCCCTATTCCAATTGGACCTAGGTTACCTTTCAAGGTTCCATCAAAGTCTAGTTTAATAAATCCTGCAAAGGGTAGGGACCACCTCTCTAAAACCTTGGGATTAGGCTGAACTGGGTTAGGAATATTTGATAAGTATTTCAATTTAATCTCCCAAGATGATAAAATGTGTTTCTCTTTTAACTTACATTTATGGTCTTCTTCTTTCCAATTGAATCTTGGATCAATTCCTTAATGTTTATGTGTAAATATTTTCATAGGTCCTTGGTATTTCTAAGCTTGTTTTTAATATTATTCTATTGCATTTCTACCATATTATAAAAAAAAATCCAAGAAATGGTTTCCAAATTCTATTGAGAATCAAATTCTCAAAAGAAGTAGGCCTTTAGTTTTCCAAATTTCTCTAAAGATCATTCCTAGATTTATTAGACTGCCTAAAGGTTTTAGCTCTTCAGTCCCATAAAATTTGATTCAGACTACAATAATTGAAAATGAGCCATGTTGTTTCAACCTCCTACCTATCTATGTAATAGATGGATGGTCCTTCAAAGCCCCTCAATGTTAGTTTATCCTAGGTGAGATATTTTCTTGTCACCACTAACCAAATAAAAGTGGATATTTTCGGCCATATCATTGGGTTCCAAATTTGTCTCCACATATTTGGCTTGTCCAACTCCTTATGCTTCACCTATATCATATATGATTGTCTTATTATGTACTTTCCACCTCCTTATTCCCCCCACCTCAAGATATTTGGTCCATCTACGATCCTTATTCTTTTGTTGGCCAACTCAACCTCCAAATCTCTTCTCCCTTCTTTTGATAATCTTGTTGGATGTGTCTCCCTAAACTTCCACCTCTACCAATTTTTGAGCTCCTAGATTGATCTATCCTCCAAGTATTGTGTGATGTGATTCCAGTCCATTGACTAAAATAAGGCCATAACCTCCTCTAATGAAGCTAATTAAGTTAATTTCAATCTTTTGGGAAATTGCTTGAATGTTAGTGCAGTAAAATTTCATAATTGTGTTTATGAGTACATGGATTTTTTTCTCATGGTATGAAATTCATTGAATGTTAGTGGGGTATTGCATTTATATATACATACATGATTTTTCTCTCTCAATTAGTACACTATACAATAGACTTATRTTAATCATCAATATTTAAATATTATAAAAATAGTAATTACTAACTAACAATTAAATTTCTTCTTCTTATTATTAATTTAATTAAATAATAATAATTAAATAAATACAACTAAATAATCAATAATGACTAAATTAATAACAATAACTAAATCATTAATAATGACTATTTCACAATGTTAACGATAAGATGACATAGTTTTGACAATAGTTTGGCTCAAAACATAGTAACTATGATGCTAAAAGATGCGAACATGGCACAAAATAAATAATAACAACACATAAATGATGCTCAGACAACATATTAGTGATGTAATGTGACACTAATACAACACAAAAAAGATTAATAATGACACACATGTGACACTAAAATGATGCAAGATCGATGTAAAATGATACCAATAAGGTGCAAATATGACACAAAATAACTAAGAAGGTTATGCAATCGATACCATTATAATGCTATTGAGATACAAATACAATGCATGGATGGTGCTCCATCTGAATTATTGATGCTTATATTGGTGCATCACGATGTTGTCATGACATTAAAAACATGCTTTCGACACAAACACTTTGTAAAAGTGACTCCATAAATGTTTTTTTCAATAACATGTCATGCAAAATGACACAAGAAATATTTTTGCATCATAATTTTTCCAAAGCTGCAACACTTTGTAAACCAAGCATTGAAAAACATGATGCAACTTCAATGCAAAGTTGACACAAAACATGATGGCCCTAGTAACATTTTTTTTTTCATTTTCCAAACTTGAATTTATTTTCCTAAAAAAAACACTCAAAGTTTACGGCAAGGAAAATCTCACTAGTTTTTAATATGCAAACTCTAAAATGTTTGGTGATATTTTTATAAAAAATTATCAAATTTCTAAGTATATTATATAGTTTCTATAAAATTTTGGCGACTTTTAAGGTGAAATATTTTTTTCCTATAGAATTTGGGTGAATCATTTTTAGAAAAAATTGAAATTGGTGAATATGTTTTTGGCTAAAGGCATGGAAAATCAGCCCATGGGCAAAATTTAGCCCCTATTTTTTTCCTTGGGACTAATTAGTACTAATAAAATATGTTCTTATATATATGTGTGTGTGTGTGTGTGTGTGTGTGCACGTGCGCACTCAACATTGCTTGCACCTATAGGAGTTCTTCAAAATATTGGAAAAGTGGTTAAGGAATTTTCATTACATGGAGGAAAATCCAACAAGGAGAACTTCAATCTAGTAAATTGGAAGATAGTAGGGGCCCCTTTTGTGAGAGGAGGACATGATATTCAAGATCTAGATCTCATGAATAAATCAGTTGGTGCTAATATTCTTAGAGGATCATGTCAGGGAAGAAAACATGGTGGAAAGTGTTTTTCCACAAAAAAATTACAAGGAAGACACACAGGATTTATTTGGATCATTCACTCTCAAAGATGAAAGATCATCCACTCCCAAAGATAAAGGTGAAAGGGGATAATTCTTGACCCCAAGGAAAAAAGAAGTTAACATATGCTTGGGATTAGGGAACACTGCAAACAATGAGACAGAGGTTCTCACCACTTAATAAGGCCTCCAAATATTGAGTGAATGAACCGATGTTGAGGTAATTATCATTGACGACTTTTTTCTTATCACCCAGATATTGAAACCCCACCTTTCCAAGTGTAGCAAGAATCATTTTGGAAACTTTTTAATGCCAAGATTACTAACCTAAAACAAAACCAAACACACATAGAATAAGTGTATAAATGCAACAACAATCTCAAGAACACAACATCGCAACACATAAGAATATGGAATAGAAACATATTTACGTTATTAATAATGGAAACCTAGCTACTACAATCACTTCCCTTACCCATGGTGGGCAAGGGAGCGAGAAATCTCTTAATATCTACTAGAATCTCATTCACTTATTTACAAATATGGATGCATGAATAATGATAATTGAAATGATGAATGCTAACTATAATATTAACCTTCATCAAATCCCTCTCAATCCCTACAAATACTTGTATATTAGTGCCATGGATGGGGTAATTTTATTTTTCCTTTTGACTCTTTCCTTTTGCTAGTTGGAAAATTCTACAACACTCAACAAATGTTTTCACATCTTTGTTGATGCTAGGCTAAAAATAACTTTCCTTCACAAACGTTGTGGTTTTATCAAAGCCAAAATGGCCACCCAAACCTCCATTATGAAAATTGCTAACAAGATTTAGCCACAATGAACTTCGTGGAATGCATAAAATTTGGTTCTTGAACACTAATCCTTCTTGGATATGGAAATCAAAATATGGTTTTCAATCGATGCTCCAAGGAACTTTGAATGCTTTCCAAACCTATGTAAAACCTACGTCCTCTACATACAACTCCTTCATTCATTCCAAGATAACAACTTCAACTGACAAATCATTCAGTAGTATTATTCTGTAGCTTAGTGCATATGCAACTTTATTTGACTTTTCAGACCTATACTTAAAAAAAAAATGAGTAACTTTGCAAAAATTCTACCCATTTGGAATGATTTTGATTTAACTTACCTTGACTATTGATGTATTGTAATGCCTTATGATTAGTAAATAAGACAAACTCCTTCAATAGAAATTAATGTCGTCATTTCTTCAAAGCTTGTACAATCACATAAAATTATTGATCATAAACATAATACTTCTTCTTAGCATCATTCAATTTCTCATTGAAGAATGCAACTGGCCTTCCTTCTTGGCGCAAAACTGCTCTGATTGCTGAACCACTTGCATCACAGTCCACTTGAAACACCTTATTGAAATCTCAAAGTGCAAAAAATAGTTGTTCACTTACAATTTTATTCAAGTCTTCAAATGACTTAATGGTTGTTTTTGTCCACTTGAAAATCCCCTTTTTTATGCATTCAGTAAGTGGTGCACAAATCTTGCTGAAATTTCGAATAAATTTCCTATAGAAGCTCACCAAACCATGGAAACGTCTCACATCAAATTTACACCTTGGTGTTGGCCACTCCAAAATATACTTTTACCTTTTTCAGAATCCATCTTCAAGCCTTCATTGGAAATCAGAAATCCCAAGTAGACTAATTCCTCCTTCAAAAATGTACATTTCTTCAAAATTTTCATCAGTTTTTCTTCAACCGCTATAATAACTTTCTCACATGCTCCAGGTGTTCTTCTTTGGTTTTACTAAAAATAAACATGTCATCTAGGTACACAAAAACAAACTTTCCCAAAAATGGCTTCAAAACTTCATTCATAACTCTCATGAATGTGCTAATGGCATTAGTTATCCCAAATGACATGACTAGCCACTCAAACAATCCATCCTTTGTCTTGAATGTTGTCTTCCATTCATCACCTTCCCTTATCTGAATATGATGATACCCACTCTTCAAATCGATCTTTGAAAAGTACCTGGCCCCACTCAAACAATCGATGAGGCCATCCATCCTTGGTAAGGGAAACTTGTACTTAATAGTAATCTTGTTGATAGCTCGTGAATCAATACACATTATTCATTCACCTCATTTCTTTGGTGTTAATACCATAGGTACAACACATGTACTTAAACTCTCTTGGATCATTTCCCTGTCAAGTAATTATTGTACTTTCCTATTTACTTCCTCACTCTCTACTTGAGTCATCCGATAAGGAGATTTATTCGGAAAACTTGTTCTTGGTATCAAACCAATATGATGTGATATACCTCTCAAGGGAGGTAAACCTATTGGTAGATCATCTCCAACATTTAAATTCATTCAAAAAAGGTTGAATTCATGGTGGGACAAAGCTCATCTTTCCACTCTCTGGAACTTGTCTTGGCATTAAGTCCAAACAAAAATGGGTCTTTTTCTGTTCTCTCAAAATTTATTTTGTTGAACACATCATAATGTGATTGTTGCTAAAAACATTTATTTTGTCATTTCCTTTGCTATCACTACCACTTAACTCAGTCTCTACCATTAGTTCTAGTCTGTACCACTGTCGATCTTTTAAAAATTCATAAATATTCTTCCTTCCATCATGGAAACCGTTTTTTTCAAACAACCAAGGTCTTCCAAGTAGTACGTGATAGGAATCCATCTCTACTATATCACACAATACCTGCTCACTAAACTTTCCAATCTGAAAACTTAAAAATCATTACTCAGTCATAGTCACCTGATGTCCTCTTTTCAACCATGAAACCCAATACAGATTCATATGTGGAACACTTTTCAATTTTCATTTATACATTACCTCTGTGGATTCTAATTTTTTTATTCTTTCTCCATTTATGACTAGATGACAACATCTATCCTAAATTTTTCACTTAGTTTCAAAAAAATTCTTTCTCTGCTCAGGTTCTTCTACTGTCTTTGTCTCAGGCTTCAGTAGCACTCTTCTAAACATCAATTTTTCTCCCTATTCTCACCAAAGTGCTTCCACATTGTTTCCAACAACTACTACTTCATCTGCCTAGGTAACTTGTGTTCAGGCTTCATTTCATCTCCCTATATTCTGCTTCTTCGAACATTATTATGCCTTGTTACCTTCTACTCTGTATCTATAATAGGTTATCACATACTTACCTATGCCAAATCCTCTACCTCTTCCAGTGCCAATTCCACCTCTTGTATTCTGGTTGTTGGTATCTTCATCTTCCTTTTCACTGCTTCTAGCAACACCTGCTCTACCCATGCCTCTAGTTCCTTTTCACCAGAGCTTATGCCGCAACCTTCTATCAATATTTTCTTCCACCTTCAAAGAAAATTGATAGGATTCATCTACATTATGAAAGTAGTGTATACTCATGACATCCTGAATTTAATACTTCAACCCATTTATGTATCTGCTAGCGGGAAAAACCCCCCTATGACTACACCAGGGTTCAGAATGTAGGCAGATCAATTAACCCTCTAAAAGTCAACTACTTCTCTAAACTACCCAAAACATACCAAAACTCATATGAAGAAAGCAAGAAAAAGGAGATCGGGAAACTATACCTCGAATCCCATGCCTGGTGATGACCTCCTCGCGCTTGGAAGTTTTGCTGGCTGCATGCCTCCTCCTAGGGATGACTTGCATCCAAAGATTAGCAAACAAGAAACGACAAGCATGATATTCCATATACAAATTAAGGTTATATATTATAATGTCAAAACATAAACCAATAAAATCATTCAATACACCATGATTTGGGACAGGAAAAATAATTATTTTATTAATAACTCAATGATTATACCTTTACAATCAAAGTTAGCTACTGCTCCACGAAACTTGTCCAGGCTCCACTTCACAAAGCTCCAAGTGCACCTTTGTATAATCTTCTCCTAACAACCTTATGATCTCTTATTGGGAAGTGAATGGGTTCTGATGGAGGAAGAATGGGCAAATGAGGGAATGTTAAGGCAATTCTCACAAAAGGGCTGCAATAACTTGGGCAAGGAGGGGATGTGAAATCGGGCAGAGTTTCACTGTTCTTATGTCTAGATGTAAAATGAGACCCCAAAACCTCCTTTTATATGACAAAATGATGGTTATTCAGTTGGGTGATGGGCTATAGCCAGTGGATTATTTGGGAAACTACCCAATAGCCCATAATCTCAACAAATTCCTTGCAACTTTTTATTTTTTGCAAATTTTGCAAGTATACGTGGGCTGTAATGGTGTAGCATGCATATGTACACGAGCTGTAGTGGTGCAACAAGCGTATGTATGCCGACAGTAATGGTGCAGGGCACGTACATCTTCAAAATATTGGTTTTTAAGAATAACAACTCAATAGTGATTTGGCAAAAAATGCAAGTAAGAGGGCCAAAGGCCATGTATGCATGTGTAGATCAATTTAGGGTTATAACAGATGCCCACTAATGTGTGAGGTCAAAAGAGCATCTGATGGCCGGAATACATTACACAATATTCACCAATGTACGGAAATGAGTGAGCCCGGGACCAGAGTTCGGGAGATGCCATCTGCAAAAATAACAATTGTCTCTTTGAGGCGGGTATACCCATGCTCAGGATGAAATAAATCATGGATTCCAATCAAATACATTGTAGATCCATGTCATATAACTATATAAAGTGTAGCCGCGAACAATACACAATGGATCTACATCTCAAAATCAAAGATATACAAGTATAATATCCATCTTTAAGAAGCTAATAACGCCCGATGGCTGGAGATGGGGTCTTCATAGCTCAAGAAACAACTTCAAGATATTCAAAAATTGGGTAGGATTACAATGTGAGTGTATGAATTGACTACCCAGAGGTCTTATATGGCTTGTTGGGAAAATACAAGAGGATCTCGATGATCAGGTAGAGAACTTCGTTTATTTTGAATCAAGACTTGACTAGACTTTTAGGATGGCCAACTCATGAGGTCAAGAGACAAACTGCAGAAAGGCCGACTCAGGTTGGGTGAAAATTCCCTTGGACAAAAGCATGAAATATGATTAGACTCAGGCAACATGACATTGATATAAGTTCACGATGCAGGAGGCAACACAAACTCTCCATGTGTTTGGAAGAGTAACCAAATGGAGGAGGACACAACTCTATGTTGCGAGAACAACTTCCTAATGTCATAAGATATCCCAATGCTTGATGAACAAACGAAAGGATGTGCTTTGTCCAAGGGCGACTCATTGTGCTACCAAAAAAGAATATATATTTCCCGTCCCCTCTTTTTGGGTTTATTTTTTTAATTTTTTTAATTTTTTGGTATTTTTCAATTTTTTAAATAGCTTGAAAAAGTTGAATCTGGGAGCTTCAAAGGACGAAACGAACTTCTGCTCGGACCAAGTAAGTACAAATCTATCCCTCCATTTGAATTCTTTCATTATGCATTTCTTTTTGTTTTTTGGGGAGTGCGCTCTCCTAAAAAAGAAGGGCCCTGCATGTACATGGGATGTCCAAGGATAGCTCGCGTATGTACGCAGGTAGAAAATAGTCTTCCAGCATACATACACGACTATGGCCAGAAAAGCCTGCGTACACCCTCAAAAGGCTTGAAAAAAATTAAAATGCAAGAGCTAACTCCCTTTTTATCTGCCATGGAACAAGATATATGTCCATTAGAGGCAGAGGGAACATGAGGACATTGATGTACTGGTCGATGAGGACCCTACTACCATCACCACATTGAAACAATGTGGGCTGTGGAAGTTCTTTCAATGTTCGTTTATGAGGGCACATCCCAGGCTAATGAATGCCCTGGTTGACTACTAGCATCTAGATGCAGAGGCATTCATGATTTAGGGATAGTCGTTGACTCCAACGACTGAGGATATTTACTTCTTGACTAGCCTATCAAGGAGAGGGGAACCGGTCAATCTGCAGACCTCCCCCCCGGGCCTTTCAACATTGAGGACTACATCAGGATGTACTGTGAGGTCGAAACTGAGAAGGTAGGTTCTCAAGTGCCTATTCAAAAGATCACCAGTTTGACATTGAGGGTGATCTTATTACTTATTGGGTGGATTACTGGATCCCCAACCCTTCACCAGGATTCCTGGGCGCACATGCATTGTGCTATTTAGTGCCAGGAGACACATATATATGACTAGAGTATGACCATGCTCACATGCATGAAGAGGTAGTTGACAGAGTGCCAAGAGCGCAAAAATAGGAACTTCGGGTTTGGAACCATCCTTTTCTCATTCTTTTTCTTCGAGAGTGCCCAGTCTAATTCCCAGAGTGACTTTATGGGGCCATGTGGCCTCCTTCCCAACAGTATGCAGATGGGAAACACTGGTGCCATGACAGGGGGGAGGGAGGACCACAGAGGCCTTTGATTACAAWTTCTTTGACTGGTGGGAACGACATATTCCAACAATAGAGGACTACCCCTACACTGGAATCAATTTTTCTAGAGATCCAAACATGCCCGTGCCTGCCAGAGAGGAGCGAGGAGAGCTAGGTAACATGTTTTTTAAATTTATTTAATTTTTAATTGTTTTTGTATATCATTTATATATATATCAGAGTACTGAATTTTGTATATGTTATGTAAAAATGTGGGACCAGTGCACCCGATGGACTTCACAAGGACTCGACGACGTCCTCGACCAAAGACAGGATCAAAAGCCATAGGGGAGCCTCCATCCAGAGAGGTTGAGAGAGTTTTGAGGTGGGTGGAGTGGAACCTCACCACGCTCACCCATACAGTTCCTATGGCTGAGATCGAGGATCTACTGCCTTCCATGCAACCTCATGTAGTGGGGCTGCCACGAACTTGGGTCCATCTTTTTCGGTGTTTGGCTAATGCTGTCATTCACTACGACAGGGCCAATAGGCAACGAGATTAGATAGGCTAGACTATTATGTGCTGAGGGAACCTTTGTATATTTTTTGATCGCATAAGCCCTGTGATGTATACCAAACCATATTTTTTTAGACGTTCACGCCCACCTATGTACTCATGACATTTTGATATATATATATATATATATATATATATACATCTTTATTTGTCTTATGTATCACATTTTTTACAAATATATGTACATGTGTATGTGTGTGAAACATGCCAATATAATACTTGATTAGCTAGAGTATCTGTCATTTGATTTAATCTCACAGGAACATGGATATACATAATGTAATCAAAGTAACGTTCTAAGAGACGTAGCCTAAGGAAACATCAGTGCAAAGTAGGATCATAAACACGGTAGACTCTGTTTAACTGGGACACAACCAACTGAGCATCTAAGTAGACCTGGAGGTGAGAAATGCCATGAAACAAAGCGTCATGAAGAAACTCTATCACTGCATTGTACTCGACGACATTGTTTGTGGTGTCACCTAGACAGATACCTCCGAAAGATAACAACTGGCCTCCAGGTGTGAAAATCACCCAAGTTGCGGAAGCAAGCCTACGAGTGTGTCGACTAGCGTTGTTCGCGAATCTAAAGAACACCTCCGATTCACTTGATGTCTACCACAGTGAAAAATATGGCATAAATAACGACACATCCATAGAACAAAAAAAAGGCAAAAAACTATATAAGAACTATACATATATACAAGAAGTTACCCATGCGACTGTTAGGACCACACAATGTACCTTTTTGCCTATACTTTTGCCACTATTATACTCTTGATCACCTATATTTAGACTCATACTATCACTTTATCTATTACCCCAAAGGTATACAACGTCCCTTCTCATGACTATACGTTTAATCTGTTTTGCATAATATTTTACATCACTCTCGTACTTAACCATTGATTAGAAATGCATAAGTGTTCAAAACTGCAGATTAGCACTTGAGGCCTATTACTGAAACACAGAGCTGCTATACAGTCCGAGGTCGCAGTTGCTGAAACACAGAACTGTCCAAAGTCGCTGTTGCTGAAACACAGAGCTGCTATATAGTCCGAGGTCGCAAATGCTGAAACACAGAGCTGTCATACAGTTCGAGGCCACTGATGCTGAAACATGAAACTGTCATATAGTCTGAGGTCGCAAATGTTGAAACACAGAGCCGTTACACAATCCGGAGTCGCAGATGCTGAAACACGGAGTTGTTACACAGTCCAGAGTTGCAGATGCTAAAACACAGAGGAAACCGCCAGAACCAACGATGATGAAACACAAAGGAAGCCGTTACAGTCAACGGTCAACACAGTCAGAGCACAATTCACGTGGCTGAAACAACCCGCGAATTGCGATGCTGAAACAACATCAACAACAACGAGAAGAAGTTGTTACACCAGCCGTAACAACAATACCTCATTCAGCTTCTGTAATATCATTTCTGTTGCGTGAGACTAGGACATCCTCTTCTGGTTTAGAAAGAAGATCTGGCTAAAGATAGGACTCAGATACACATTGTAATCTTTGATCAATGGTATCGAAGGGATTTCCTCTTTAAATAAGAGGAAATCATCATTCGAGGGATCCAAGTTTTATGTATTGAAGCAACTCCAGAGAAGTGGGACGTATTCTATTTTCCCAAATTGTAATGTGATATTTCGACAGATGAATATAAGACTGCTTTGAGTATCCTTCTCTAGCTTTTTCGTTTCAGGGGAATCTTGTGAGAAGGGAGGGCCCACCTTCTTCACAAGATTCACCCATTAGTTAGAAGTGTGTTAGTACAATTCCTGTTTATGTTTTGTTTAACTGTCGTTTGCTAAAACACTGCTTTTAATGGATTCCGCTTTGTTGAAACACTATTGACTCTGTCTTAGTTTATTGAATGAAATTTGTAATCCTTTTTATCAACAATCTTGTGTGATGATTTTATGAGGCTAGCAGAGACTGGGTTAAAGGTTCCTGCTCAGACAGGAAGGGATCGGAATATCCTACCCTCTGTAGATTTCATTTACTTCTACCAGTGTGCTAGCCAGAGGTTGGGTTAAAGGTTCCTGCTCAGACAGGAAGGGATTGGAATATCCTACCCTCTGTAGAGTTCATTTACTTCCGCAAGTGTGCTAGCCAAAGATTAGGTTAAGGGTTCCTGCTCAGACAGGAAGGAATCAAAACACCTTGTCTTCTGTAGATTTCATTTACTTCTGCAAGTGTGCTAGCCAAATATTAGGTTNTGAGGCTAGCAGAGATTGGGTTAAAGGTTCCTGCTCAGACAGGAAGGGATCGGAATATCCTACCCTCTGTAGATTTCGTTTACTTCTACCAGTGTGCTAGCCAGAGGTTGGGTTAAAGGTTCATGCTCAGACAGGAAGGGATTGGAATATCCTACCCTCTGTAGAGTTCATTTACTTCCGCAAGTGTGCTAGCCAAAGATTAGGTTAAGGGTTCCTGCTCAGACAGGAAGGAATCAAAACACCTTGTCTTCTGTAGATTTCATTTACTTCTGCAAGTGTGCTAGCCAAATATTAGGTTAAGGGTTCCTGCTCAGACAGGAAGGAATCAAAACACCTTGTCTTCTGTATATTTCATTTACCTCTACAAGTGTGCTAGCCAGGGATTGGGTTAAGGGTTCCTACTCAGAAAGGAAGGAACCAAAACATTCTGTTCTATATAGACTTCCATTATTTCTACAATTGTGCTAGCCAGAAACTGGGTTAAGGATCCCTGCTCAGAAAGGAAGGGATCAGACTGCCCTATTCTCTGTAAACCTCAACCTCACAAATGTGCTAAAACAGAAATAGGGCTTAAGGCTCCTGCTTAGAAAGGAAGGAACTAGATAGCTTTGTTCTCTGTTAGATAGAGTTAATTGTTTTCTGCTTACTGTTTTCATGAAAGAGTGATAGTACTGAAGTCTCTGTTTGAGAGTAAGGGTCTTGTTCTCTGATTGCAGAATAGTTGTTCTTTCCCATTGCAAGTGTTATTTTAATGTAATCCAGGATTCTTAGATTAAACTTCAAAAGATCTGCAATAGGGAAGATACTTTCCTGTGATTCAATTCAGAACTTCAATTTATTCAAGCAAGTGTGATTAGTATAAGTTTCTTTACTACAACACTAAGTTGCTCTTGGAATTGAGCATATATAGTACGTGGTTATCTTTGAAATAAAAGACTTCCCTGGGTTGATAATTTATGTATCACTTGATTGTTTGAATCAATTAAGCAATTATAGTGACCAACATTTTGGCGCCGTTGCCGGGGAAGATAGCTATAGATGTCAAAAGCACTTGTGATTTCTTTTCTTTAGATAAAAAGAATGCATGAAAAACCCCAAAGACACTAACCCTACAGGTGGCAAGGGAAAAGGAAAAGGAGGAAGAAAGACTTTCATTAACGAGATTGTATCCAAGTCTGAATCTGCTTCTCAACGACCAAACCTTCAAAAATAGAATT